>JARFOC010013320.1:0-10630 GCA_031763485.1 Osmoderma eremita | reverse complement strand
CATCCGTAGGTTAGAGTTGGTCTTAGCACAGTCCTATAAATTCTAAGTTTTGTATTTCTGGATACATCTTTTGCTCTAAATATGATGTTCAATTCTGTTTGGAGAAGAAAAGGGCCAGTACTAGTAACAAATTGACGAGACAAGCGACACGTTACCATGATCTCTAGTAAACACAAACGCAAAATGGTTGAAACAACAAATAAGCTAGGATTGAAGAAACAGAAACCAGAGTGTGTTGTTGATTATAACAAGTACACGTCAACAACTAGAAGAAGATGTACGGTAAAATACGAAGAAGAAGAAAGAAGATAAGAGAAAGAAATTCACTACTTAGAGCCTATGCCTCCTACTGCAAAGGAAAAGTCAGCCATGCGAAGATGTCAATGCTCAAAAGTAAATACTCACCGCATTCACGAAGATTAGGTATACTAATTATAATTAAGAATTAGGTTATAGTATTGCCTACTCATTTATGTACACCTTCTTTATATTACTGCCTTCAGTTTTGTATTGTTTTTTTCACAATAAATATTTCTAACCTAAATACTGATGTCCAGTTAACTGGACGACCCGTATAAGTGGATAGTTTCTCTGATGAGCCCGGTGACCAGTAAACTGAACGTGTGTTTTTTTCAACAATTTGGGCAAAGATGGCATTTCAGAGATTCCCAAGATAGATAATAGCAAAAAATCCTAAAAGTAAGCTATGGTACCCAAAGAGGCTTCACCAAGCAAGGCGCAGTCGTCAACGTGTTAATAGATACTAATATTTCTTAAAACTTTCTTTGCATATTATTATTTACACGGATATTTCTAGAGACCACAAAGTGCAATACACCTAAAATTTAGGGTTACAAACCAGAACTCATTCATAGATAATACATGACCACGACATGAGTAATTCTCATATTTATTATAGTTCCACAATTGTTGTATATAGATGACGATACACTGTCAGTTTTTACGCGTTCGCAGTAATTTCAAACTGCAATCTTTTTTTGAATTATGCACATTGAAAAATCCGACGCAGTTCCAAATTAAGTGCTGATTTGCACTGCCAACAAAACTATTATTAGGACCACCTGTCTCAGGGCTATTCCGAAGACATCAGTAAAAAACATCGGATCAATCCAACAAACTATGGAAATAACCCAAACATCAGGTCGAATCACCGATTCATGAAAGCATAAAGGAAGTAATCCTACTAAAAGCGGGCACTCGAACTACGTTTAATTGTAACTACAGTAATCGTGCATTCCTACAAAGTAAATTAAGTAAATCATATTAATTATAGACGCCACTTAAAGATTGATAATCTAAACAGCACGGGATCTGGTTTCCAGTGATGCGAAATGAATTATTGTAAGCACTGGCATTTTTTTTTTGAATGTCGGCCAAATTTTTTTTTTAAGAAAAAAGATAAATTCCTAAACCAAGCTCGTATTTCAAAGGAAACGCCAAAATATGCCAATGATATTAACGATATGAAACAAGTTTAAACAGCAGAGTATTCGTTTATATAAATTTATGTGTGGATAAAACATACAATTAATCTTATGTAGGTATTCGTTTTTAGAATAAATTTTTTTTATTAATTTTATTGTATTATATATTACGATTTGACTGTTCGGTTGGTGATAATAATCTATAAATTAATTTCACCAATCTGTATGCATCCGTGAGCATAAAAAATGTACATCAATAACACTGGTTAACAAGATTTTTGGCTCTAGCACAAAAATGCCTGTTCAACATATACTCTTGCATGCTGAAATCAATTGTTTTCAGAATTTCTCCATCACCCTTAGTTTTTATGTTCCAGGATATCCGCTTATCAACCTAAAATATGCATGCATAGATCTGTAGTAGAAGAGAAAATGTCTTGACGTTATTTCAATTGTGGGCTAGAGCCCGGAACTGATCAAGCAGCATGCATTGGTTAGTATAGGCTGACGTTGCTAACGTTTTAAAGAGTGTTGCGTTGTGGTGCGTTCAAGCTATTGTAGTGAAACCGCGAACATTTGATCACCTACAAAAATGCCAAGAAAATGTGTAAACCACCCAAACTCTTTTTGCTACATTTGCGGCGAATTGACATTCAAATATCCAAAACGGTCTTTCACAAGTCTCCTTAAAAAAGTGCTGTGAGCAGTATTTCAAGTGTAAAGCAGGTGATGAAGACAAAAGCTGGGCGCTCCATATTTGCTGTATTACGTGTGTCAGACTTCTTACAGCGTGAGCAAAATGTAAACGACATACGTCTTTTGCTATTTCTCTGATTTGGAAGGAACCATCAGATCATATTACCGATTGCTACTTTTGTCTAACAAACATAAGTGGTATGACTTCTAAATCCACACATACTGTAAAATATCCTAATATTCCATCTGCACTGAGACCAGTACCTCACAGTCCAGAATTACCTGTGCCTAAACCTCCATAAAATGACACTAAGCGACGATGAAAGTGCTGATGATACCAAGGCAAATGGAGCCCTGCTATGTTAGCAGAATATTGCTGGACGCTGAGGAGAGATGTTTCTGATGCAAAGTACAGCAGAATGTCATATATCAGCACATTTTCGCAGTAAATATATCACTTTTTCGTGATTTATACACACATTATAATATATACTTTCACAAAATTTCATTGCTTTGTCACTTTGAAACCCTCCCTGATAGAAAAATTCTGAGATAAGTGTAAAAAGTACTACCAAGTTCGCCCACTTTACTCGTGGAACACTGAAATATTGTTGACCAGTGTAACCTTCATATACAAGCGCGTTATAAATTAGTAATGCTGTTTTAATAAATGTAGGTTTACTGATCACGGTAAAAATTCAAGGGGATTATTTTGGTGACTAAGAATAATTTATTCTTTAATGATTTTCGCGGCTTTATTAGGGAGTAACAGGACGTTGAAGGTTTTTCAACAAAAACAATGCAACATTCCGATTACTTAAAACAGCTGGTTTTTGCACTCACATCAGGTTGATGTCATACGTTATTCAAAACTTCTCTTGACTTGTCGTTTCTAGATTTGAATTGACAAGTTGTGAAATTTGAATGCGGCCTTAATTTCTTTCGTTGATAGTTTTCTCAGAATTTCTCTATCATGCATTTGCCAATGGGAATTCGTTACCGAGTAGGCGGTTGTACATTGAACGAGTTCCTAAACGTCATGTTCATGGTAGAAAACCATTCCATAGTATTCATCAACAGGCACAGAGAAACAGGCACATTTAATCGTAATGGTGAACCAGGAAGGCAAATGACTGTAAGAACAGTACCATTGGAAGTGCTGAACTGAGAGCAAAGATCCAGGTAGAACTACTAGAAAAATTGCAAAAGCTTTTTAATGGGACTGTGGAAAATTTTGAACAACAGTTGTTGTACCCATACCATATTCGAAGCGTTCAGGCACTTATTCCTGCTGATTCTCCTCCCCGTCTTGCATTTTATTAATGGTTTCTACAAACATTGGTTCAAATCCCTCAACTACTGGCGCTGATTCGTTTTACCGACGAAACAAATTTCATAAGATATGCAATAAATAACTTTCACAATAAAAACCAACATGAAGAAAACCAACATGTGGTATCGGGAGACTATTTTCAACATCAGTTCTCATAGAACGTTTTGGTTGGATTGGTGGGCGTCTGCCTAATTAGACCGGTTTTTCTACCAGGAAGCGTTACCGGTGAGGAATATCGAAATTTTTTCAAACACTTGCTACCTGCCTTTCTAGAGGACGTTTCACTGGCAACGAGAAATGTAATGTGGTTTATAAATGATGGTGCACCAGCGCGTTTTGATATGATTGCTCGTGAGTTTTTAAGTGCAACATATCAAGACCGCTGGACATGATCCGCAGACTTAAATCCTTTAGATTTCTTTTTCTGTGGGGCCATCCTAAGTCCTTAGTTTACACTACTCCAGTGGGAAGATTTGAGAAATCAGATAGTTAATGGGTGTTGAAAGGGTTCAGCATGAGACGAAGAATGGAATCATGCATCTTAGGTAGTGACAGTCATTTCTTATAGATAAACAGTTCTTATGGATTAAGAAGATCTGTAATATTAGGTAATAAAAGATTGGGTTGTCGAAAACCTTTATCGCCTTGTATCTTCGAAATAAAACGGCCTTTCGAAAATTATTAAACCACAAAATATCCATAAAGCAACCGAAATAATCACCCCTTGTATTTTTGCCTTAGTAATCACCGTGTATGTATATATATACTTAGACATATTTTGGATAAACGAATAAGCTCTATTTGTTTTACTATTGCTAAAACTAATGCACTTCCATTAAGTGTTTCAATTCTAATCGCCAACAATTGTTCTTTCTGTTGCAGTTAGAAAATAGAAGAAAAGACTTTCAACAGGCAAAGCTCAAAGTGGTCAGTGATGGTAACATCACCCGAATAATAATGAGTCGCCGTAGGGATGATTATTTCAATTTAAGAAACACCTCAAGCTTGATCTACTCCAATTGGTCCCCCTGGAGTAGATGCGAAGACTGCCTACAGACTAGAATGAAGAAGTGCATCAGTCCCAAGTGTAAATACACCAGATATCTCGAAGAGAAACTATGCACGAAGAAGCGTTGTTTGCGAAAAAAGAACGTAAGAAGTGCGAACGAGTTGCACGTTGTCAGAAAAATTAGGGTAAGCGATTTTGTGCGTGTAGACGCATTCTTCTAGGGAACTAATTCTGTTTTGTGTTAAATTAAATTCGTAAGTACGTTACGAATACATCTAGTGTTATCTTTAGGATTTCTTTATACATATGTTTTGCAATAAGAACACCGACTTTTATTTTTGAAATAATCTGACCTAAATACCGCCATACCGCTAATAGTTGTTTTATCGCCATTACACATTTGACTACACAATAAGAATAAAACGATTAGAACAACATACGAGGGCTCGCTTACGTTAAGACGATTATTCATTGTAAAACGCCCGATTTAATTTTTGACATTAACTGCTGAGCTGACCTGATTTTGAAAGTAAAATATCCAACACAAATTGATATTATTAAAATTGGGGCACTAAAAACAATTTTCTTGTACTTCAGCGAAGATATAGAAAATTATTGAAACTGTTGGAAGAAATGTATAATTTATAGAACTTGCTTTCATTCTGTAATATTTAAAAAATTAATTTAAGTAATTGCTAAAAGAGATTTACTAAGATATATATAGGGTTGAGTGGCCCATTAAAATATTTTGGGGAAGGTAATATACAAAAATTCTGAAAATAAGTACAGTGCCATAAACCAATGTGATCTTTCAGAATAAATTATTTTCACTTTTGCATCACTTCCAGTTGATTTTAAATGGAATGTTATAATTTTTCTTGCAAATTCTGATTCTAAGCGTTATTCTAAGCAGAAAATGTTTAGGTTTCCCTACACCTAAATGTAACCGATTTTAAGATATATTCAAACTTATGTAAGAAATTGTTTTGCCTTTCATTAAAAAAAATGTTTTTATTACACTCTTAAATTTCAAGATTCATGTTGCTTATCATTTGAAAGTGTAATCCTCAGGCTTTCAAACCATATCCTAATTATCCCTGAAAAATGTACAGTTGATCGCAATATGGTGTCGAACCTCATAATGTTTAACTGTCCTAAATTCAATTTTCTTGAATGCGACACTGTATATTTTTACATCATGATACACAGATTCAAATTCTGCAGCGATTAGTATTAGTTTTCCCTATATATGAATATGATATATGAAAAGGAATAGGTCCTTTTCATATATCTTGCTAGAATTAACCCAATTTTTCGCAGTACTATACTTTACATAAAATTTTCTACAGTTTCTTTTAACTATTTTATCACTACAAAACCAACACTAATATTAATAAACAATTATAACAGAAAAATTTCACGGGATGTTTATTATTTTTGAAGACGCTCACTAAAAGTAAATTTAAAGTGACTTAAGTTTACTTTTCTCCATATTTTCTAAATTTTTTTCATTTTGCATATTTTCTGTGTTAAGTCAATAAATACTTTGGTTGATATTTATTGCGAGAAATTGGGTTAATTGTAGCAACAATAACAGGAAAACTAAAAGAAATAGGTATAGGGAAACCTAGTACTAATCGCTGCAGAATATGATTCTGTACATCATGATCTAAAAATATATAGTGTTCCATTTAAGAAAATTGAGTTTTGGACACTTAAACATAATGAGATGATTTGAAAGCCTAGGGAATATACTTTTAAACGATAAGCAATTTCAATCTTGAAATTTAAGAATGTCCTAAAACAATTTTTTTAATGAACACGATTCTAAACGATTTTTTACATGAATTTGAAGATGTCTCAAAATCGGTTACATTTAGGTATAGGGAAACCTTAATATTTTGTCTTTAGAATAATGTTTAGAATCATAATTTGCAATAAAAATTATAACATTCTATTTAGAATAAAGTTAATGGCCTTGCGGTCAACCGCAATTGATGCAAAAGTGAAAATAATTTACTCTGAAAGATCACTTTGGCCTAGAGCAGTGTACTTATTTTTAGAATTTTGGTGTATTTCCTTCCCTAAAATATTTTTATCGGTCACTCAACTTGGGAGACCCTGTATAATATCATGGGGAATTCAATATTTTAATGATTGTATATGCGTTATTTATGTAACCTACAAAACTATCAACGTACTTGCCCGATATATAGTACTACCTTATATATTTTTTTATTAAATATTGACAAAATCAGATAATAAGAAATAGAATAATTACCGTAGTGTGGAACATTATACGATAAAAATAAGGAGATAAACAAGACAAGATTGAAAATCATGTAGCTAATTTTACTTTATTCCAATTCTTTGGACAACGTTTGGCAGTAGTAAGTGACGTATAGTTCCCGCAATCAAACACCCGATTTTTTACAGCAATAATGTTAAAATCATACCAACACAACTTCACATTTAGCAAATGCATACTACTAGTGACATTTCGTCCGCGTAGGATTTCGTCAATTAGAGTGTTGCCAGTTACAGAGTTAGGGTAAGTTGTCCACTCACTTACTTGACATTTGTTCTGTTATAGGTTTTAACTCGGTTGATTATTTTAATTATTTTATTTTAACAACACATTACAATACACTTTCGTACAACTACTTACTATACTTCTACATACGACACTTAATTGTCACACACGTCATGTATATTGTGTTGCATAACTACATAAATACAAATGCAAACTTCAATTATTCGTAACAACATTCACCATTTTGACGTTGTATTTAGTGTCGATAGTTTGCGTATTATTCTAACCATAATCTATCTATCAAACCATATCGTATGCTTTGCAATGCGTGGCAACCATGCCATCAAACGACGAAATGTAAAAAATCGGTTGTTTAATTGCGAGAACTATAGCCTAACCTTCTGCAATCAGAAAAGGATAAAAATAGCCCTAGAAAGGAACCCTTACTGCCTTCAGTATCTTCCATTGGCAACCGGACTATAGCTACTTTTTAATGCTTGGTGTGGGTATGTGAATTTATAATCAATGATTATAGTTTCCTACCATCTTGGTTGACGGGACATGAATATTTGTTCATTTATCCCTGTTAAATATGTAGGTTTTCAACATGATAATGTCCTTGTAACAGTTCGGAATTTTTGGGAATGAATAAGCTGCGCAGTTTCCTAAAAGGTGAAGTATATATACGAAGGGCAGTATACTAGTTAACACTAAACCTACCACGACGGGTCAAATGACCCATTTTAAAGTTTTTGTTCGAATTTCTTGTAAATTACATTCTCACATCGCCATTTGCCTTTACTACTTTTATTAAAATATACATTTACTCCTCTCTTGTTAATTTTTTTACCTAGAAAAATATGTAATCTGCCCTAACTACCGCAACGGGTATTTGACCCGTGCAAAGATTCATGTGGTATCATGAAGTTTTGTATCTGTGGTTGTGATACAAAGCCATTGCATCAGACAATTTTTCATACTGCATCATATATTTTGCTGTATTGCGTTATATTTGTTGTTGGCTGACGAATGAATAGCGAATTTCACTCTACTAAGCTCAAAGCATAAACCTATAAGCATCGAAAAAAACGGTAAGCGTATAATAGTAGTACTATATAATAGTACTAAATACGCTGTAGACATCACGGATCAAATGGCAAGAAAATACTCCGCGAAATCGAAATCACAAAGATGGCCTGCGCAAATTTTCTTCAATATTCTTGACCGGGCTGGAATCAACTCATGAGTTTTATACAGAGAAACAACCATCGAAAAAATTTCTAGACACTAATTTTTATTCCAATTAGCTGAAGAACTTGCCGAAGATTTTCAACATGAGCAACAGGAAGAAAAAGAAATTATACAGAAAACGTCAACAAATTCAAGTTCAGACGCAAATGTGAAAAAGGTGAACATGAATAAAGTTAGCATATTATTTATTTATTTTCTAAATTTAGGATTCAATTGAAGAATATTTAATTTTTTTCTTGTGTTATTTTTGTTGTTTTTAATTTAATAAATAAACAATTTTGAATCGTTGTTTAAAAAAAATTGTTATTCATGTCCCAAATTGTGCTAAATGATATATTTTTCGCTATACATAGTAATATATATATACCATTTTAAAGACGGGTCACTCGACCCGCTGTGGTAGGAATAGGTATACATGAAGTATCGGTAGATTTAGTGTTAAATAGCTGAAAAATTTTAACAACCACTTAAAGTATACTCAAACGGGCACAGTGATGAGCTGCACAAAGAGAACACGTCTTTGAATGTCTACTGTATATCGAAAGGTCATTGTTAATGTTCTCGTTGGTTTATTTGTGTTAACTGTCATAACTGTAAGCCTGCTAAAACTTTTATGCAAAGCCAATGTATCTTTGATAAAAGCTAAAATGCACCGTAATGCTTTTACTGTTCGTTTTAAAATAACATTTTAAAATGTTGGTAATATACTAACAGCGATTTGTTCTGACCGGGAAAAATATACAGTGAATATACAAAGTAACGAAACCCACGTGACCTCTAATCTAACATGACGTAACAACGTGGCAACGAATTAAATATTCCCAACATTTCTACCTAGAAGGCTAAAATCCGCTATTTGACAGCTGATCTTCGTTAATCAAAACTACTAAAGAATTAATATTGTTTGTGCTTGGTAAATCAGTGGCACATCAATGACAGTAACAATGAATAACCAGAAGTAATAGAGAATTGTATATTTTTTACTCCATTGGCCATTAGGCCAAATCACTGTTAGTATATTACCAAAATTTCAAATGTTTCCGGCGATTAGTTTCACATATATCTATGGCTGCAACTCGTCGGGAGACACCTGTATACATAATGATACACGATACAACAATAGCCCAACCATGTATATTGAAATACAAGCTGCCAATCATATTGGGAGGGCCACCCAATCGTGGAATTCTACCTGTAAGATAACGCACAATGATGAATGTTTACGTAGCCACGGCTATTCTTCGCTGGAATTCTAAAAAGCAACGAACAAGATAAACGCAAACGTTTTGTCTTTACAAACAACAAACCACGGTTACACGAAATGGCTTTAATTTACACAGAATGATACTTGAAAGATAAGAAATTGCATTAATACACAAAACAATCACCAAACTATAATACATCAAATAGCTTTTAGGACACTAACCAGATAAGATTCTTCGCTTTTGTGGATTCTCTCGGCAACAAGCAACAACGTTCCTTCAATCAGCACTGTCAATTAGCATGAAATATAGGCGTAATTATATTCGCTTGCGTTTTTATGCAAACTCAAAAGTCGTATATTACCTCAACCATTAACCATTGAGTTCTGAATGCACTGTCATTACTCATCAAACTGTTCGGTCATCCTATTAAACATCATTCTGCACATTATTTTTATTTTATAGCGTGTATCGTCCGGTTGTATCAGTATTACTCTTACGAACGGTAAAGTAAATTACACCTTTGTCGGAACATTGAACTGTATAATCATTCCAGAAGCTAATCGCTAGAAATATGCATGTATGGTGAATTTATCGTTCTATGCTGTTAGTTCTTCACTAGAAAGACTGAATTGCCTACCGATGTAAATCATAAGTTTATCTAGCTAGCTAGCCTGTCGTTGTTTACTGTCTGATGCAAGTTTTATTAGAAGCACTACCAAAGGCCCTTTCGATTATAATAGAAAACCCGACCATGATTTATTGAATATATACCAGTAGTACGTATTTTATGTTTTGCAAGATATAGTTAGCCCTCTATGTACTCTAATGAATCATTATACACGTATGCCCACATCGTAACGAGGGATTGCTTTGTGAATGCCAGTCGAGCATTCGAGTTTCACTGACAACAAGAGGTATTCAGTCGCAGTGTATCTTAAACCAAGTAAGGGTATGCACGCATGTCCGCTAAATCACGTAATACTGCATAATTTTTCTGTACTCTCAGATTACGGTAATAAGTACAGTTTCTTATATTCATTTTGTAGCTGCTTTGCGATCCAGGAGAACGAAAAAGTAATTTTAAGGGCCGGTTGTACCAACTATAGTTAACCTTGAGTTCAACTGAACTAGGGTTCAAAGATGACGCTAGTTCATTGC
>JARFOC010013309.1:0-10631 GCA_031763485.1 Osmoderma eremita | reverse complement strand
TGGCTGGTGCGAGCGTCAGGTGCACCGGATGCGTTTATCTGTGCTGACCTATTGTTTACTGCGAATATAACTTATGTATGTCTTAAGACACAGCTAATAGAACACGACATAACCACAGTCTCGATCCTTTCTAATAATAGTATAAGGATCGGCAAATGATTCACAATTACTTATTTTAGTATGAAGCCAAGGTTAGAAGCTTAAAATCAGTGTAGTCTGAGCGATTAGAGCAGTAAATTTCATTAAGTTTAGTTCTACATTTTGATAGTAGAAATGTATTGGACGAGTATCTCTGTTGGGTACACTTAGTTTCCAGAAATTGCGGATTTCTTCATGATTTTGGGAATGCCATTGGAATAACCTATACGCAGATCGGTTTCACCTGCACGTTGCGTTCTTCGAGTTCAGTTTTCGGAGTCTTGTACAATGACAACTGATAGGGATTTTTATCTTTAGCGATAGAGAGTGATTTGTATTGCACCGACTCTTTTAGTTTCCGCGAGAGACGTTTTGCTACCTGAACATCTTCACTATAAAACAGCTTAACTTTGATCGGCCTCTTGCGCATATCCATAGACGAATCAAATTTTCGCAGTCGCACGGGTGACACCTGTTGCTCAGGAAGATTTAGGATACTAAAAACTTCTTTAATAGACGCAGTATCGGCTGCAATTTGATCCGTTTTATTACCATGTACTAGCTCAGGGACATTAAATATAATCAGGTTGTATTTGCGTCTCTCACGTTCAACAACTTCTTGAATAATTGTTTCGCTCTCGACGAGCTTCGACGTTAGGCAATGACTAGTAACGTGTGATGGGCATTGAGCTTTTAATTTGTTGATATCGCTTTGCATAGAACCAACCAAGTCGAGCAGTTCATGCATTTTGTTTAATTGTGCCTTTAGATCAGTGCAAGAATGACAGAGAAATGATAATTTTCGATTTTTACTCCTTAAACACTTTTCGAGAGTTTGCTACAAGTCGTATGTGTGCATGTTTTGCATAAATCACAGAATCCCGGCTTCGTGGAGCAATCTTTACAGATGGAACAAGCAAAACTCATCGCAATAGGAGAAAGTGCATGCAGACGGCAATAAAAATAAAAACGGGTAGCGGTAGGACGCGTCGGTCACGGTACTTTCACAGCAAAAGGGCTAGTTCTGGGAAGAGGGGCCGCAGATAGAGCGAGAAAGAAAAGCAAGGGAGTGGAAAATTTAAGGTTAAAATGTATTAATGTTAACTTAATAGGTAAGTACAAATTTAGGGATAACGTGTATGAGGGTAGCGAATCAAGCAGGAGAAATAGCACTGGTAGGTAGTAGATACACTTGAGACAATCACTTACAAGATGTTATTATTAGGCACAATAAACGGAGCACAAATAAAAAGCGACTTGCGTGCACGAGCTCTGAACTGAACTGATGTGAAATAACTGGATTACATATAAATTATAAATTGAAATGGACAAGACACATTAATGAAGTGGTTGCAAAATGCGAGCAAGGCCTGAATTTGATGAGTGGAATCATGAAAGTATCGTGGGGCACGGATTTTAAGGCCGCGATGAATATCTGTAGAGCGCGTGTAAGATCCATCATTGACTATGCCTGTACCATCTACGCGAATACAAGCAACAATAACTTACTAAGGGTGGATATTGTACAAAATAAAGCTCTACGGTTGTGCGTTGGCACCATGAAATCCACACCCATTGCCGCCCTCCAGATAGAAATCCAGGAACCCTCGTTTTTTCTGTGTAGAAAGTTTTTGGCTGTGAAATATATTTACAAATTAAATTCCAAATGTTTGCCGTTATTGTTTAATAAAATAAGTGCATTATCTATTCAAGATTTAACTAATGCATATTGGGTTAAAAAAGACTCGCCGCTCTTAGCTGTTGCTTTCAGATTTACAGCCAAGTTTCAGGCTCGTATATATGCTCCATTCATACTTAATTTATCGCTATTTGAATATTATGATCATATTAGCTTAATTTTCCCTAAATATATTGGTCATGACCGGCAAATGTTCTTTTCAATTGTAGATACGTTAAAAACGCCTTGCGAGTATATACGGATGGATCTGAAAGTGAGAAGGGGTGCGAGTGCGCATACTACACCCATCATGACAGGAAGAACGTTAACATGGAGTTTCAATTGGATTCGGACGCTAACATCTTTACTGCAGAGCCAGTTGCTATCTTGGAGGAACTCAAATATGATTCAACGACACGTCATAATCATATAGTAATCATGACCGACTCGACGAGCGTATTAAAAACATTACAAGAGTGCAGGTAGCCCTACAATATACACCCCATCATTAAGAGATATTTTCAATGCTCTAAATAATAACAAAAACGGCCAATCCACGTGGGAGGAGCCATTCAGGGACACAACCAAACGAGAGATAGTCGATCAACTTCTGGACGTGCCTATCTACCAGTACTTTGTGAGGCGCAGATTGTGAATATTCCTAAGAAAATTATATTGAGGCAGGAGTGGGACTCCATTCGGCTCCCCACAAATATTGTATGTCTTTTGAGCCTTAATAAGAAAAATATATGCGACAGCCTTATTAATTAAAATATCAGTAAAATAAAACCATTATGCTAGATATTAATTGTCTTACTTTTCTCATACTTGTTTAATGTCATTTTGTCAATCTGTTTTGAAATATTCTCGTATCCTTGTGTTTCAATGTGTTCATCATATACATAATATATATATTAATGATCTTAAACTAAGCAGCTTAAACTGTAACTTTTTGGCATACGCGGATGACTTAAAAATTTATCGTGCATTTGAGATGAATGGTGATCGTAGAATTCTACAAAATAACTTGAGATACTTAAGTGTTCTGTAAGTAAAGAACACTTAAGTTTATTATAAATTCAAATTTTAGTTATTAATACACATGTCTTGTAAATGGCAGCAATGCTGTTGGGCTAATAAACCATTTTATAGTCGGCCTCGACCCCAACACCTGGCCCAGCAAGCGGTCGAAATAAATTGCTTCCGTCCCCCGGGGTCCTCACGCGGGATTGGCAGATCGCAGATCGCTGTTTCGGAGTTCCAGAATTTGTTCTTTACCTCCTCCATCGCCATGAGAGTCCGTCAGGTTGTGCCTGTGCGGACTTTGTGGCTTCCTTGTGTAGATGGTCCCACTGCTATGGCGGGAAGGGCTTGTGTAGTGCCCTTAGACGGGTATGGTGCGCGGCCTCCTGTGTCGCCACTGGATCCGGGCGTCGTATTCCAAGGATTCGCGAACGAGGGGATTTTGATGATGCTGGACTCGTGCGAATGTATTTTGGGCTGTTCTTAGGATGAATTCTTCGGTGGTTTCCATCTGGGTGTCGTTATAGATCGTTTCGTTCCTGACAAATCAGGGCCATCCGGAGTACCTTGTTCTGGAACACCTGGAGCTTCCTCTTGCGTGTCTGCGCCGCCGTCGTAGCCCAGCAGGGCGCAGCGTAGAGCAATGACGGTCTGAGTATGGTTTTGTAGAGCTTAATCTTGCAAGCAGGATTAAGTTTACTTCTCTAGCACATCCGGGGGTACATTGCGAACAGCGTCCGCTGTGCGCGAGCGACAGCGAAGTCCACATGGGAGGCCCAGGTCAGACGGGGATCCATGATGACTCCGAGGGATTTAACCTGTGATTGCCAGGGTACTCCTTCGCCCGAAATTGTGAGGTCTCTAGAGTCTCCATGTTTTCTCTTGCGCCTTCCGGTTCCAGAAAAAAGAACGGCTGCGCTTATTCCCGGATGAACCGCGATCCTCCATCTTCTGTACCAGTCATCCAGTGTGTCCAAGCCTTGCTGGAGACGATTTTCGACATTGGCGTTTGCTGATTGCGTATAAACACAAACGTCATCTGCATACAATGCCAGGCGGACGTGTGGGGTGTCTGGCACGTCGTGGGCGAAGATGTTGAAGAGAACGGGAGATAGTGTCGACCCTTGAGCTTCGCCTGCTGTCATAGTTCTTGGATTCGAGTATGCATTTTGCAGCTTCACACGAAATGTTCTTTGATGCAAGAACGATCGGATCAGCTGCGGTAGTCCGATCGGGATTCCCAGTCTGTACATTTTGTACAGGAGACCCTCCGCTGGTGTATTGGCGTCGGTTGAATCCGGCTTTGATGGTTTCCACCAGTCTAAGGATCTGAAGGGTGGTGTCGTGATCCTTTCTGAATCCGAACTGAGTATCGGGGATGGCGTTAAGTTCGTCTAATTCGTCCTGTAGCCGGTGAAGGATCAGCCTCTCGGCGACCTTTCCGAGGGCGCGGAGGATACTGATGGGCCGGTAGTCTTCTGTCCAAATGGTTGCGTGGGCTTTTTTTCTTCAGTACGATGACATCTGCTTCCTTCCAAGGCAATGGGAAGTGGCGTAGTCTGAGCATCGCGTTGAAGATGTTGGTGGCAGCGACGATTGCTTTCCTAGGAAGATACTTCAGGACTTGGTTGGGAATGTTGTCTTTCCCGGAAGCTTTTCTGGGCCTGAGTCGACGAAGTACGATGGAAGTCTCTCTGGGCGAGATGGGCTGGATGGGATTTGCCTCTTCCCCGTCGAGTGCTCGCCGGACAATTCGATGGATGTGTTCGATGTGATTTATGTCTGCATCAACATAGTTTGGGCTAAATTGTCTCTCCAGGGAACCAGCAAAAGCTTCTGCTTTATCCTCGTCTGTATATGCCATGCATCAACAATCCTGAGAAATCGCAAGCTTCCTATGCCTCCAATCCATGGAGCCTAGAATTGGAGGCATAGGAAGCTTGCGATTTCTCAGGATTGTTGATCCTTTCCAGAATGCTGTTGGGGGTTCATTCCTGAAGTTATCCAGGGAGTCTTTTACCCGTCTTGCGGCTCTGTTGTATTCAGCCTTCGTCGCGAGATCGAGGGTTCGCTGCCATCTCCGCCTTATTCTGTTTTTCTCCCGTATCATGACTCTGATCTCCCGTAGTAGATAAGATCGGTTGTCATATTTGATGCTGGTCTGTATTTGGAGGGTATATGTTCGAACTGCTTCCTCCAGCTCGTTGACGGTTTCTATCGTAGTGATGGGCCCCTGGTGCTGTGCCATGTGCTTGTTGAATGCTGACCACGAGATGATCTTGTTGGAATGCTGTTCGTCTCCGGGCAGCCGGGCTGCATCGCCGAGTTGTAGTAACACCGGGTTGTGATCAGAGTTCAGCTCGTTTAACGAATTTAGTTGGTGGGGCATGATGACGTTCTTCATCACTACGATGTCGAGTACGTCCGGTCTTCCTCGATTGGGGTATATTGTTGGTTCATTCGGACCGTCAATTGTCAGGCCATATTGATCAGCGACACTTCGTAGCGCTCGGCACCTTGGGTTGATGATCCTCGAGTTCCACAAAGTGTGCTTGGCGTTGAAGTCTCCTGCGACGATTGTCGGTGCAGTGGCGTTTTCAAACATCGCCACTAGGTCCTCCTGGCGGATGGTTGCAGCAGGAGGAATGTAGACGAACATAATTTCGAGTGGTCCTGAGCTGGTCTGGATGACGGCGCTGGTCAGTTCTATGTGACGTATATCAGGTGCTACAGTAACAGGGTGCTCTATCGATTGTCTCACGAGGATTGCGGTGCCTCCTCCTCGTGCTCCCTAACGGTCATTGTGGTATGTTGCGAAGTTGGGTATGTTGAAGTTGTCTGACGCTCGAAGATGGGTCTCATTGACGAGAATTGCGTCGAGTTGGTGCCGATGCGCGAATTCCATCAACTCCGTCTTCTGCGCCTTTACTCCTCCGTTTGCATTCCAGAATGCGAGCGTCACAGAGTGTGGTCGTTGGCGTCGCCTATCCATTGAAATTGAAGATACCGAACAGGTCGTCCATGTAGCTGGTTAGCACCAGGCCAGCTTCGGGTAGTGACTTGCATTTTACTAAAGCTGGGATAATCTTTATCGCCAGCTCTAGTAATTTTCCCCAATTTATCTTTCCCAGCAACTGGGTGACTAGTTGCAGACCTTCTGTCTGAGGCGCCTCAGTGGAGATGCTGGCTGTGGGAGTAATGGTAATTGATGGGGGAGCCTTCGTTGTGGTTTTCCTGATAGTGTCCTTATTCGGTGTTTCTCGGGAAGTGGTGGCAGAAGAGGTTGACGCCTTTTGATTAGATGTAGCTTCCGCGTAGGATTTTTTGGAGACTGCCTTTTTTGGGTTTGTCCCTGCTTTGGGCTTGCCAGGCATGGTAGGTTTCGAATTTTTCGTGATCTTGGTCGGGGCTTTGGAAGTACTTGGTTTAGGTTCTTCTACAGGGTCTGTGGTCACCTCTCTAGTTTCAGGGGTCTGTGGGTTGCGGGATCTTGTGTCTGGAGATTTCGGACAGCTCCTTGCATTTGCCGGATGTTCACCATTGCAAAGGGCGCAGGTTGG
Organism: Osmoderma eremita; assembly: GCA_031763485.1. Lineage (NCBI taxonomy): Eukaryota > Metazoa > Arthropoda > Insecta > Coleoptera > Scarabaeidae > Osmoderma > Osmoderma eremita. Next base: position 4,232 of record JARFOC010013309.1, on the reverse strand, counting down.
CGGTTCTTCACGTGGTCTTGGGCAATCAGCAGACTGATGCCCTTCGCCGCATCTGACGCACCTTGGAGCAGCGTGGCAGTTCCTTTGGCCGTGTCCATACATCTGGCAGGGATGGCATTGGGTGATGTGGTCTTTGCTGACTTTCTTGGACTCAACAGAGGTGTCAAGTCCGCAGACTTTCTTAAGATTGAAGATTTCCTTGGCGCCCTCAGTTTTTCTTAACTGAACATAGATTAGTGGCATTGGTCTGCGTTCGGGTCCCTTAGTCATCCGGTTGACGGAGGTGACTGCAAAGCCCTGTTTCTTTAGGTCCTTCTGGATGTCTTCCTCTGTTTGGGTTTCAGGAACTCCTCTCAGTACGATCTTCAGTGACTTGTCTTCGATTAATTCGAAGGTGTGCCATTCAAGCTTGTGCTGCTGCAGAAGACGCACTAGCTTTCGGTAGTCTTCCGCGGTCGCCGGTTGGATCCTAATACCCACGTTTCCATCTATGGCCCGTGTGAATTTGATATCAAGCTGGGACATTTCGGCATGTAGCCAGTTCCATTTCGGTTTTTCCCGCAGAATGATGGGTGGGATGCGTCCCCTTTTTTGGGGATATTGGCTGGCTTCAGGCTCTTCAGGGTCTACGTCTCCTCTGTCAATATAGTCTGTCAGAATGTCAGATGGTCAGAAAGTTGTAGTACGGTATCGTGGTGTCCGTCCGGGGCCAGTCGGCCGCAGCTTGCCATTACGCGATTATTTTTTTTGTGGAGGAATCTTGACATTGGGCTACCCGTGTGCGGCAATGCGTGCGATTCTAGTCGGTACAGTGCAAGACCAGCCTACGCACTAAACCTTCACATCTTCGCCACGTAAAGCGTGCTTGGAACCGCCTGTATAGGCTTCTGCCTCGAGCGCGCCCGGCTGCCTGTGAGTCCTCTAAAAATTCACTCATTCCGGCCTATGTCTTCGTCATAGTCAGGCAGCGCCCCATCTGTCCTTCCCTCTCTTCTACCTCCTTGCTCTTCATGGTGTCTGTTATAAAGCATGTAATATACTCCGCCGTATCAACCTCCCCGCAGTAGGCACACTTGTTACTAGTATCTTTCTTGAATCTCAGGGTGTATGCCCTAAAAACGCCGTGTCCTGTGAGTAATTGAGTTAAGTAGTAATTTACTCTTCTAAATGGGCATCATAGCCATATTTCTAAATTGGGTATAAACGTTTTTGTCCACTGGGCTTCGGTTCGGTTCTCAACCCACCTCTTTTGCCATTCCTGCATTATATTTTTAACAAAATATGTAAAGCAATTCAAAATCATTTGCTTTTCTTTTAGCGAATGGATTTCTCCCCTTCGCCTTTGCTTGTAAGCTTCCATACTCTACAAAGTCATCATTTTTGTATTATATGTAATCATATAGTTGTTTTTATTATACTTACAATAAACAACGGTATTGGTGGTGGTAATAGTTTTTAGAAAAAAACTGATTTGTTCGAAGATAAATACTTACTATAAAACAAGAAAAACTGGGAGAGTACTACGGACACAGAAGGATGAACCGAAATTGAGAAATGACAGAAACAGTGAATGATAGGATAATACCAATGAATATCAACAACCTGAAAATAAATATGTGGCAACAATACCCGTGATAGAAAAGGATAGACATACAAATACGTACAAATTTGATAGCTCCTGAACTGTACTTTAGTTTTCTCGACACAAATCACATATTCCGTTGATGGTTTTTTCAAATGCCTTTGTATTTGCTTCAATATCTCTTAATGTTAACAAGCACCTGTTGTGTATGTATCTTAAACAAGTCCTGCGTTTGAAGGAATTAGATATTTCAGTTAATTTACAACAATATAGGCACAGCGCAGTCATATCAGTCAAATCGCACTTCATTCTATCAGTTATTTCCAGTGATCGTTGAATTTGATAGTAGTAATTATGTCATATTTAAACAGCTGCCGCCATTTGTATCAAAAAAATCAAATTTGTAAGAATTTGGGTCGCAATGTCTAGCATTGTATGGAGATTTGACCTCTAAAAGGCCATAGTCTTCGACCAGTCCATCAGGGAATGCTGCTAGGAATGGATGCTCCTTGTGGACAAATAACTCTGCTGGTTGGCACACTGCATTAGTTTTGTTTACGTACGCCTCTATAGCTAACTTTTCACAGATTGTTCCGTGAATTGTTGCGGGCTTGTTAATATCTTGGCCATCAATAACATGTGTTTGACTTTTCAAACTCTTCGAAAAAATGAGGACGTAACCCTAAGTTTCCTCTGTTCTCTCTAAACGGTACTGTTATTTTGAGATCGCGTAGAGTATTCCAGATGCTCACGTTGTTCACTAGTCATCTGCATATTCTTTGAATATGTTTCACATTTTTCACCAATATCATTTGTTTACATTGATTGAATCTGAATATCAAACGTTGTATTAGAATGTAAAGTACATAATTTGCACACGAAATCACCATTGTAGGTTTTGTTTTTGCTTGCCACCGACATCTCACAATCTTGGTGAATCCATCGTAGGCACTTGTCATATTGCACCCAGGATGTGGTCTCGTCGAGCATTCCATGACCGCAGTAAGCACACTGAGCGGTGTCTTTATCATCTTCGGAATAAATTACCGGTTCGTTAAAAATTACAGATGATACCTTTTTCAAATACCTTCCGGAAAAATGAGTTTCTGTTTTTCTAGCTCGTTTTCTACAGACTTCTTGCGAATATTTTTCGCTGTTTTTTGGTTAAATGATTTTTTTTTAAATTCCAATTTTACATTCAATTCTTGTTGACACAACATCTTGTCTCAATTTTCTGACAAATTGAGAACATTTTAGGTTTCTTTGGCCCTCCGAAGTGATGTGTTTTACTTGACCGAAATAATTTTCCACTGCAGCATTACTGACCGCTTGATTTTTTAACATTAATCCAGTATACAAAGAACAAAATGGCAAATATTTATTCAATATTATATCCATAAAATCGTCGTTGTGGAATACGTTTTCTATGGTTCCTACTTCTTCAAATTTGATATTGGCAGTTAAATTTACATACCGTTTGTAGAACGGGCTTGATTTGTGCAAAGTGCTGATATCATCATCAGGTAATTCCTTCGTTTTACCTTCGGAGAGTACGAAACCTTCATTTATGTCACTTCGTTCTCTCGAGAGTGACTTTATATTTTTAAGCGCTAATTCAGTTTTCGGAGTGTGAAAAGTATTTTTCAAAATAATAAATGTATTTAAAACAAACTTATCCAAACTATGTACGTCTGTTAACAATATTGACGACACGAGGAGATCTTTAAAATATTGTTTTTGTTCATTATTCTTAGCTTATTTGTCCATATCTTTGCATACCATTTTAATAAAATGAGCGCAACACGAATGAATACCTACTATACTTACTCGGTTTCAGGTTTTTTTCCCGATAAGTCATATGTTTTCTGTAGGTATTCTTTTAAAGTACAGCGATTGAAGGACTTACAGATTGCATGTATATTTGCGAACGAAAAATCCTCGACTACACCTGAAAATGCAGGTCATGCGTTATTCTCCTCACAGAAGTATCGAAAATCATGTGGAAGCTTAAAAATTGCGTTTGAGTCATGACTTGTGGATAACATAGAAAATAAAGGATATACTCTTTTGGTGTTTTTCAAATTTATAACGGCGGTATAAAAATAAATTCTTTTTGATTTGATAACTTGTGGGTGCCTGACAAGTCCACCAGTGGCATCAAAATATATGAAAGGAAGTTCGTCTCCAATGCTTTGCAATTTCAGCATCTGCACTTGTGCCATACTGAAGAACTTAACGTTAAGTGGAACACTTACTTCTCTAATATACTCGGGATGATCACTCTGCATCAGGATCATATCAATGAAATCGTTTTTATTTCTGTCTAATAGAGACAATGCTTCAGATCTAATCTTTCTTAGTGTACTATCGGATTTAATTTTTTGCAAATTTTTACCTTTTTCCAAAATTATGTTAGAAGCATCAATTAACGTATTTTTCTTATAATTAAATGGTTTTGTTTTTAAAAAATTCTTTGTACATATTTCCCTTTCAACGCCCCTTACCTGATGCGTTGCATATTCTTGGTGCCAATAATCTCTCGAGGTGCTATAAACAGATACTATTCTATTTCGTATATGAGTTAAACTTTACCACTTGGGTGAAGTTAAACAAATTTTTATTTTTATAGATTCACAGGATAGGTTTTACA
>JARFOC010013287.1:0-10632 GCA_031763485.1 Osmoderma eremita | reverse complement strand
TGATATTATTTCATTCGTTAAATTATATGTGCGTATTATTGGTAAAGTAACATTTCAAAATTATAGTTTCAAACACAGCTTTAGGTTTCTTGATATAATTTAGATAAATTACAATTTTTGATTATCACTAAAATATTAATTTAACAATTGTCAATTATTAACCGTTCAGAAACTTCCAGGCTCGTGTCAATTTGACATGTACAACAGAACCTACGTTTGTAAATATTATTATTATTTAAAAATTCATTGCTAAATTATTTTCTTAGCATTTTGAAACATAGCAATACATTTTCCAGGTTACACACATTCTTTTTTTTCCACTATCGTATGTTCATACGATTTGTACATTTCTCAGCTGTTACAAGGTTAATCCCTTGTTTGAATAAAGTTTTTACTTCTTCCAACCTTAAGGTTTTATTGTTGGCAGCACTATGGAACTTCATTTGTACCCATAAAAGTTCAATTGGCATTAAATTACAGTAGTATGGGGGGTAGTCGTAAAACTGTACGACCACTTTTTGTTACCATTTCGTCAAACACATATGGTATTGGATTATCACCTACATATTTTTATACGTTCAAGAAGCTCAGCTTTTAAAAATGTATTATCGACAAAAGTTTCCCGTGAAAGAACCCACTCAATTTATGCGTCTTTCTTCCATAATGCATTCGGTATTTTTTCAGCCTTAATGGAGTGGTGGTAGCATTATTCATTATAAAATGCAGTTAGGTTCAAGATCAAGTAGAACTTTTGTCATCCACTCTATGAACACTTCACCGTTCATTGCCTTATCATAGTCACCAGTTCTTTTTTGCTTCGAACAACCGGGGACCGTTTTTAACAAAGTCGTCTTCACTACCAATATGCAAAACTATCAATCGAATGCCTTTTGCGGATGGTTGTTTTAAAGCAGTTGTAATTCCCTCAATAAATAGTTGCTTTGCATCACCTACCGTTGTATGTTTCCAACCTTTTGTTTGATGTAACCTGCGGAACCCATGTTTCATTCAAATAAAAAAAATTTTACCCCATACTTTCGAATGGCAGTTATATAATGACGCGTCCATAAAATGATGTCTTGCCGTTCTATTAATAAGCATTGAGTTTCTTTCCACTTTATCTGACTTAAAACACAATTCCTTTAAAATTTTCCACAATGTTGAATTCAGATAAAGTATCATCTTCATTAACTACAAAAGACTGATAAGTTGGTAAAATGGTGTTACTTTATACTTTATATTTTCGTACAGGTAGGTAATTCATTTTGTAGGAAGAAACAATGTACATATCTTCTAATTCTGAAATTTCCAGATTCGTCCAAATCATGATATATTGTCTCACGAACACGTTTTTAAGGCGTAAATGTATAATTCCCCTTGTATCAATTTCTTCTACAATTTTACACAAAAATTCTTCGCTGCGTCGAAACAGCTTTGGAGCCCATTTTATTAATGTTGACTTCGAGTTGTCATGTTTCAACTGCGAATATAGATTGTAAGCCATTAATCTTTGGACACTGCGGATATAGTTTCCTTGGGGATTTTTTGATAGTGCCAGTAAAGGGTTATCATCTCGGTCCAATACTTCTTCTTCGGTCATATTAAAATACTAAACACCCCGTAATAATTCTCAATAAACACCTTTTTGCACGTTCAACATTCCTGTAGTTATTAAGTACTGCAATAATCGAGTTTGACAAAAACTATTTTGGAGGCAATATTTAAATATAATAAAAGGCAAAATATAAGTAAACAACAAATTGATAGAAGGTAGAAGACGAAAACAATGGAACCAGAGTGGAATACAACGATTGAATTTGACAAATGACCTTACAGTAAGCATAGAAAACGCAGTTATCAGAAATATTTCATTCTATCCAACACAAATTTATTGTGCGAAGTCCTTTTTACCTGCCTAAACCTATCGCAAATGTCATCAAATCATAATGCGAGATATTTTCTCCTATCTTTTCCAACGGTGTATTCTTAATATGAATGGACTGTAGGAAACGGTATACGTCCCGTGCAAATATTAAAATGTCTATCATTTCTCGCTTTTATTATCACGCCAAGGCAAAAGTGCAATTTAGTGTCATACAACGGTTATTCAGTTATTCACACGCTCAACACAAACTCCTACATTTTATCTACTTACGCAAATATAGAAGCATTCGCATTAACTTCGATAATGTGTCCTGTCGCAAGTTACTACACTATGCGGCAAAGGATTATTTTTGTGTATTATGGAGCGTAATAAACATTCGCAAACGCATCTACAAGCGACAGAGTCTACAAAGTAAAAACATCAGCACTTGAGAGGTACCATAAAGTCGGTGCTTTTGATCTACGTGCATGTCTCTCGTATCACTTATTATCCACGACATACATGTTAAAAGTCATTGCCTTTCTCTTAGCCACATTTATGAGTATAGCATGCATGTATGCATGTATATATTTTTTGTTGTTATTGTGGTGACAGCACCGTTAAATATACTTCAAGAATAATTACTACATGTGTGTTGATCCTTACTGATGGTCTCATAACACCCATATGTTGTAAAATTAAGTATCACATTAACATTAGCGGATCTGTCTCTTATGGTTTGTTTATTTAAAAAGACAATATTTGAATTTTTTATTTATTTTCTAATAGTAATAACAATAATAATAGTCTTCAATGGAACTTAATATGTTCTAAAAAATGGATATAATCTAATGGGTAATAAAGGGAAGAAAATAAATGGTGAAAGTTGGACGTAGATGAAGAAAGAAAGTAAAACCAATAGGAAGAAAGTTTAGACAGAAACCTGGAAAGTTTCTTTGTTAGATTATATCACAACCACAGCAAATAAGATAAACCAATACGTCATCAAAAGTTATGTGACCAAATCTAACATCCAATCATGGGAGGAAAAAATATATCTAAGCATTTACACAGCTAGGCAAGAACTAATCGAATCTACACCAGAAACGTGTGCTTCGTAGAATCTTGGAAATGTCCATTGACTTTAGACAAAGTACAGCGGAACAGATCCCACAAGATAACATTAAAAAAAACCGTATTGTTGTCAATGTGAAGGGACGTGCCATGTCCCCGTGTATGTAGTACATGCCATGTATGTAGTAGAATACACACTAGCTAGCCCAAAAGTCAGTTCGTTGATTTCTGTTTAATAATCATAATCATAATGGAATTTTATTGTTCAACGGGTTACAACCGAATACAGGACCAAAAACAAGTAGAAAATTACACACATGAAACACAAAAACAAAACAGTGATACTTGGAAAATCAATGCAAATCAAAATAACATAACTAACAAATAACAAGCTGTATGCTATATTATATTTTATAGGCAATACCACAAATAATATACAGAGAGAGCAACAAATCCCGAGAACCACGTGGCTGAAAATGTCCCCAACTTAAATTATGTCTGTTGGTCACACCGCTTGTGTTACTAACCAGGATTTAAAGTTCTGAATTACAGAAAAAACACCCGTGATGTAGCACTATTTTCTCTATAGGTATAGTGGGTCAATAAAGTATTTGAACACCTTGCATTTTTTACATACAGGCATAATAAAAAAAATCAACATTATTAACTTGTAAGACATTTACAAATTGCATATAAAACTGTATACATTACAATTCAACTCAACATTTCAAATGGAAAACATTAAAAAATTCCAAGCCAGGGGAAAAGGCTTATTATTGTGCACATAGGTTCAGAGGAAGGATTCTTGGAGAATGTATTGCATCTGTTTCAATCAAAGAAAACAGGAGATTATCGCGAAGATATAAATGCCGAAAGTTCGAAGAGTGGCCCCAACATATTCTTCGGAGTTTAAAAGAAAATTCTCTTATCATTTTAGATAATGCTTGGTACCATCGCAGGAAACTGAATAAACCACCAGGGAATAATCAGACCGAATAAGGACGAATTGTTATGTTTAATTAAACAAAATTTACCTGGCGCTGCAAAATATACTGTTGACGAGATGATCGAAAATACTAATAGAAAGGTGTCGAGACTCCCACCACATCATTGCGAACTCAATCCAATAGAGCTCATATCGGGCACGATTGAAAGGATTGATGCCATACAACATTTAAGTTAGCTGATGTGAAAGAATTATTTCATCAAGGTATCAACCGTGTTACAGGTGAAAATTGGAGAGATGCTGTTAGACATGTGACCGTTATTGAGAAGAAAATGTGAGAACTGGACGATTTAATGGACACACATACAGAATCATTAATAATTATATGTAACGATGATTCATCTACATCGTCTATTAGTGAAGATGAATGATTATAAATTTATAGTATACCAAAAATCAGTTTACTTATTAAAATAAAATGTATATGGAGTGCATATTTTTGCAAATGTTTTTGTTACACATTTGTAATTTTATATTATAACTGTATAGTATCTGATTATACCATCTGTATTAACGAACAAATAAACATATTCATAGTTATGTGTTTAATGTGTATTAATTATTTCAATTTGGATTGCCCAACCTTCGAACATACGAAGAAAAGCAATCTCTGAGTAAAATAATGTGTAAGTAATTTAAATATTAAATTTGAAATACACCATGGATATGTTACTAAAATTAAACATATTTTGGAAAAGAATAGTATATTTATAATACTATAATTATTTTATTTCGTATTCGATTGTATTGACAAAGAGGAATTCAAATTTAATGTTATTTATTTTGTTGTCCATGTCAAATCATTAGGGGTAATGTCGAGTACTAATTTATCGGCCTTCATTCTCAAGTGATAGATGTATGGTGGTTTGAATCTGACTTTTCGGTGTTCGCATCACGGCGCTGTTGCTTACTGCATCTGTTGGGCAAGTCAACTATAGTTCCACTACCGAAGTATGCCATTAAAATAAAAGCATCTTGTTCACTTGTAAATGGCATGATGTAACAAAGAATATCGTTGCCTAAAATTTTATGGTTAAAGTTCAACATTATTGCAATATAATAAACGACTTACAACAAATAGAAAATTTTAATTGTTAAGTGTTCTAAAAAGAACAGTTATTGTATAGCGAAACACGAAAAAAACCGAAATATGAATAAACACTAAAAATAGATGACACGTCAACCACGTGGAAGATGATATGCAAGCTAATAGCATTATTACTGCGAACTAACAAAATCAACCTTAAAACAAAAAATTACCAAATTCACGGGTCACGTCGTTCTCGGGATTGGTTGCTCTCTCTGTATATTGGTGTCCTCCTCAGACAGTTATTCCTTGATACCGGCAACCTATATGCGCACAGCGTCTGGAAGAAAGACGTTCAAGGGGGAAACAACAGTCTACGGTAATATTCAATATATTTTCCAAAAACCTGAGATACATCCTATCCCGTCTCACATTCAAAGAAGACAAGCAAGATGACAAGCAAAAGATCAATTGACGGAAGACCTCTAGGGGAAGAAGCACCAACCAATTTATAAGACAAATATTTTTGAAATTTATGATGTTAGGAGTTACGATATTTGGGAAGCGTACTCAAATTTAGATAAGACTAAATAAAGTTTTAATTACTTTGTGTAACCAGATTTGATGATCTATTGCATCAAAAGCCCGTGAAAAATCGGAATAGACAACATTCAATTGTTCTCGTCTATCAAGACCTTCACCTATTGGTAACAACACCTATTAGTAAATTGGTAACAGTGGAGCGTCCAGAAATAAAGCCATGCCGATTAGGTGACTAATATGTAATTTAAGCGTATGAAATTTAAGCGTAACGGTGCCATCCATGAATTTAAAATTAAAAAATAGACTATCAATAAAGAAAAAAAAAGTTTGACACCGTTACGCTTAAATTTCTGATAAACGACGTCTTACAAGAATTAACCATTCCTAACGTAGAACTGGAATTTTTTTTAAAATAGGGATATTGTATTCTTAGCACACTGATTTCGTGTTATTTTACCGAATGTGCTTATGTTTATACTTATAGGTTATATGAAACGTTTCAGTACAACTGAGATGCTATTATTCTACTTCACATCATCTGAAACGCTTCATACTAAGTGAAACGAAGCAAAACATCTGAAGCGAGTGTAAAACGAAAGATACTATAGTCTGTATAAGCAGCGGCCGGTCGTGGGTTCTTTTAATGGACGGGCATCAGCAGGCATAAATACTGAGGATGTATTACTGTTATTATTATCATTATTAAAAAATAAATGAAGTTTCAATGTTTTAAACTTTCCATTTTCTTTTATTATGTTTGGGTGAACAATGCCTACCCCTGCTAACCCCGACGAGCCGCCGTTGTGCTCCTACAAATTTCAGTTGCTACTTTTTGCTTGTTTGTGAGAAAATAGGAATTAAATAAATGAAGTTCGTACAAATATTTTTTGCTCCAAAAAATACCTTAGACCAAATATATTTTGTTCCTTGAACAAGTCCTTTTTCTTCCTGTAGATCTATAATAGATTATCCAAGAATGTAGCTATAAAATAGGATACGGTGGCTTGAAATAGTAAAAAATAAATAAAAAAAATACTTCTACCACCTCGATGAGTGAAGAACTCCTGGATACGTATTTCGGCAACTAAGTTGCCATCCTCAGCAGAAATACGTATCCAGGAGTTCTTCATTCATCGAGGTGGTAAGGGTATTTTTAATTTTTTTATTTTTTTTTACAAGAATGTAGCAACCGAAAATTCACATATAGCAAAACGGTGAATTTAAAATTTTAGGTCACGCCTATGTAATACGGTGAGAATGCAAATCTTTTTAATTCGGAAAAAGTATTGTAAGTTCAAAGAATTCTTTATTTTAAAAATTAGAATATTGATTCAATTTCTTTCCAAGGCGTTTTGGTAGAGTAGCTTGTCGGTAGCTTTGTCGGCCCAAATCGTTTGAAATGTTCCAAGTAGCGGTGGAAAGCTACAACATCCACTGAGGAATAATAAGCGCAGATCAAAGGTACCGACAGAGTCAATAGAATATAAGCTAATAGGGCTAAAATGCCGATGTATAAAAATCACATATTTATGTATTTCATATAAAAATACTTGGACTCGCTTCGTTTGTTCAAAGATAAGATACTAAATTAATGGAAAATAAGTGAGAAAATTCTAAAAAAAGTGGAATCTTTGATTTAGGTTAAAATCAATAATGTATCTTTTTAATAAGCATTAACTGTCTGTTATTGCTCAGTTGTTTAATCATTTATGCCCTCTTTTGTTGGCAATTAATGCCTAATTTAGTATGTACTTACTAGATATTGATGAGTGGATCGATATAATGGAATTTATTGCGAGAAGCAAATATTTGGTATAAAATAATAGAATACGGTGGCTTAAACTCGTAAAAATAAAAATAAAAATTCACTTACCACCTTATTGAGTAAAGAACTCCAGTTGGAGTTGAAGTTCTTCAAGGTGTCAAGGTCAAGGTGGTAAGGGAATTTTTATTTTTAGAAGCAAATATTTATTTATTATTTCGATATAAGGGCATTGGATAGGTTTGAGATAACCAACTAAGAAAAATTCTTTATCACCCATTCACCCAACATTTGTGTCCCTAACATGTTTGCGCTTTTGTTTTTGTTTCGTAAATGTATATAGTGAATAGTAAAATCCCAATATAAATCCGCGCGGAATACCGCACATAATAAGGATTTTAACAAAATTATTGGAGCAAAAAAAGATTGTTAGAGGATATTTGTTGGAAGTGGCAAAATATGCTATTGTTTCAAGCAAATTAACCAAAATCTATTCTTTCATTCAAACAAATTTTGTTTGTGAAATGTAACCATCAGTATACTGAGTACATTTAAACCTACTGGAGAATGAGAAACAATTTTCTGCGACATCTGGGACACGGTATAAAGAATGTTGCATAAGAATATAAAAAAGGTATTGAGATTTCTCCCATCATATGCGCAGGCGGACCGGACCGTGGGTTTGCGGTGATCATAATCGATAATTACCGAATGTGCTAATTAGTTGAGAAGAGAGATTTTATGTCTGTTCAGGTGACACGGCCGACTGGTCGACAATAACGGCTCCAGAAACCGGTCGTTTTAACACCGACCCGATGAAGGAGCTCATTGTTGTTGCTATGGGTACGCTATGATGGTATAAGGTAGGCACGTTGTAATAACTGATTGTACGTTATTATTTGACGTTCGGTCTGTTTGTTCTTCGGTCACCACTTCGCCTTTTCGCGTAGGAAGGTGTGAAGAAGTTTGAAGAACGGTAAGAAGGTGGGTTTAGCAAAACTGTATTTTCGAAAGAAGAACTCGAAAGTCCATCATTATTACGCCGCATGTCGGTGTGTTCTGTATGTATTTCTGTTCAGCATAAAAGCAACAGTTTGAAACGAAAAGTAGACTAACTAGTAGTCAAAAAACAATTTGACGTAATCTTAATGAATTCACTTATATTTTACTAAAAAATAAAAATAAATCGGACGTTTTGAATGAGTATTTTTATTACAGAATCTCCCAAGTTGTGTGGCCTATTAAAATATTTTGGGGAAGGAAATTTACTAAAATTCTGAAAATAAGTACACTGCCCTAGCCAAAGTGTACCGTTTTGTTTGCAATAAACTATATTCCCGAATATAGCCCGAATTAATTAATACTTTGTGCGGGAGGAGTAATCCGAACAGTGTGTTTATTAATAGGTACCCTCCACATCCTAATATATATTCCTGGTCAACCGATTAGCCTCACGAAAAAAGATACAATTTACGCAATATCTGCACAATTATTTTAGGTATAAAGACAACCATAGTATTTTTATATAACAAAGAAGGCTTAGATAACAATTAGCTTCAGCTATAAAAACTTTGTTTTTAAGTAAGTTGCATTAATACCAGTAATAAATAGTTAATTTACATTAATTTTATAAGTCATTGAAATAGAATAGGACGCGGTAGAAGATTGACTGTTGATTTAAAGCATTGCACAAAGAAGTAACATTGCTGGTAGAATTAGCAGAAGTTCGCGAGTTGTGAATACTTTTGTACGAAATATGGAAAACTACGGGAAAAATTACGGAGGCGGCATTCAAACTGCAACTACCGGGAGAGAAAGAAGAAATATTCTAGGCGAAGCTTCTAATTCCTGTTGTACTGCCTGCCAGAAAAATCAAGCAAGCCGTGCAATCTACGGCCAGTTTGAGAACTGTACAAGGAATAATTAAAAAGTGTGCACAACTGAAACGGGGTAGATTACAGAAAAAGCCGGTTTTAGAGCCAAGTTATTTTCACAGACGAAAACTATTCTGTCTAGACGGTCCCGACGGATATTTGTATTATTTTCATGATTTGCGAAAAGAAGAAAAGTTTGCGGCTCGTTATCATAACAGGCAAACCGGGGTAATGGTATTGGGGGCTATTTCTTCAACGGTATGGTACACCTAGAAATTTTAAATGGTATTCAAAATGCCCGAACGTACAGCGACCTATTAATAAGAGTGAAACCCATCATAAACAGGACAGTAGGAGGTTTACCATGGATTTTTCAACATGATCACGCTGCGATTCATACCGCACAGATTATTAGTACCTGGTTTGAAGCACAAGATATCGAACTTCTAGGGCGGCCCAGGGTATCACCCGATTTAAATATTATTGAGAATGTCTGGGGATGGCTTACGATATGATTATATGGTGATGGCCAACAGTATCATAACACAGTACAACTAAGTAACACAATAGAAGCTGCTTGGAACGTCATACCCCCCAAGAATATTTAAACGCTTTGTTCAATTCGTTACCAAATCGTATATTTGAGGTTATTCGCAAGGGTGGAAGTCACACTCATTATTAATATTGTTAACTTAAATTGTTACTTTATCAGTTTTTGATTTTGTAGTGCAATAAAACTGTTCCCATACACAGGAGCTGAGGTTTGCTCATGTCTTTTTCTTGTGAGGCTATTCAGATGTCGCAGCGGCTACGTCAGCTTTTTTAGTAGAAGTACGATTAATGTTAAAAATTATTTTTAATACTTTAATGTAAAGATAATTTCAAACAACATAACAATAAAATGCCTGATACCTAAATAATTGTGTAAATATTAGGTAAATGGTATCTTTCTTTGTGAGGCTAATCAGTTGACGTGATCAGTGTATGTATAATTCGGGACGACACGTGTTTCGGGAATACGTGGATTCAAGTCGAATAACCGAATGAGCGCGAAAATAACTTAAAACTAGAAACATGCATTGCTTTTTCCCTTCCCTTCATTCCCCCTACCTATACCTATCATATGTACAAACTTCTCTCACACCCCCGGCGCAAAACTTCTTCGAAGGGCCACCCCGGTATTCTTAAGGGTAAGCCTTCATTACCCTAATAAATCCATCAGAACCGAAAAGACAAGGGGTCTTCCTCCGGATTAAGAAGATTTTTATTCTTTTTAATATAAATGGATTCATAAGCATCTAGCTCGCACGTCGATGTTACCGATTTCCTTAGTTTTAAATTATCTATACTTATATTATGTCCCGTTTTTTGCCGCCACGCCAGACATACCAGCCTTCCCATGCTGGTAGTGCGAAATATGTTCCTTGTATCTAGTTTCTATAGACCTCTTTGTCTGTCCAATGTAGACTTTCTCACAATCTC
>JARFOC010013266.1:0-10632 GCA_031763485.1 Osmoderma eremita | reverse complement strand
GGATGGTTTTCGTCTGAATATATTGTTTTGCGCGATTCTTTCCTTTGCCTTCTTTAGTTTTCTTCTTGATGCACATAAAGATCTTATTTTATCCACTGCTTGCTCTTTGATTAGAACGAGTACGTTTTTATTCAAAGTGTGAAATTGCTTCTTGATATCCTGAGCTATCTTTCGTATTTTTCTTGTAAACTTTTTCCCGTCCTGCATCGATTGGAGCAGACTTTCTATTTGGGATGCACGTCTTCTCCAATGAGCAATCTTTCTGTTAAGCTGTTCTATGCGGCTCTCCAACTTTCTTTCATGTGTTGATGTTGTTTGTCTTTTGTTTATTATTGTTTGTTTATTATTATTATTATTATTATTATTATTATTATTATTATTATTATTATTATTGCAATCGGAGGTTGAGACGATCTATAATCGATCAAACAGATCACGGCAATTCCTATACACACTTCACTTCTCTTCCCACAGAAATCTGTTCCAATACATACTTGATGCACCTTCTCAACTACACAATGAGCAGCGAATTTATCTCTCTCCGTGGTTTGCAACATGTACTGCCGTGTAGCAAGGAAAACAATTGCGTACTTCCGTTCACTAATAAAACGCGTAAATTATTTACTCGCTCCATATTTCGAAAGCGATTGGATTATATGAAATTACGCGAAATCCGGTTGACCATTGGACCGAATCTAGCGCCCGCATACTCAAATTAAAATCCGAATCGCCGGCGGGGGCGCCGAACTATTTTAATTTCGATTCTCAGCTAGCGTGGACAAATTTAGGTGGCAAATATTGCTACGTATAATAGTTTTAAAGTCACAAATATTCATCATACGTTACCAGTGTTCGATTGTGTTATACAAGATGAGTCAGGACAAAAAAGAATAAAGAAAATAATATGTAATATTTTCATATACAATTAAAAAGTCTTAATGCACGTTATCAGTAACCATTCTCGATAAAAAAAAATTTCAATGTAATGGTGCAACGCCGGGTCTGGACACCACGTAAATGCCGACGGTCCACAATATTTAGTTTTCGTTCAGCTGTTACTACTGTTGTGTCATATAGATCGATGTATGGAACTCACTTTGCGCCGTATAAAAATGCATCCCATGAATTGACGGATATCGTTTTAATTTACGGAAAGACAGGAAGATACGCAAATGAAGCCAAACGTATGTCTGCCCATGGGTTTGCTAATCAGCAACTGCCATCGCATACATTGATTAGGAGTGCAAAATTTAAGAGACAGGAATAACTTCAGGCCTAATTACGAAGGTAGCGATCGTATTATTAAGATCACAACGATGATTGGATGGATGCCTACGACTATTTCTTTTCTAAAAACTTTCGGCGAAATCATATCTTCAATTTATTTCTTGTACGACGCACTCATTCATATGGTACCGTTTATTAAAAACTGGTTTCGAATAAAGTTTATAAAGACGGAATAGTTACGTTTTTTTATAACTATTTATAACTATTTATAACTATTCAAGTCGTACATCTGGAGAAGTGATGAGAACTTATCCAGGGAATTTTTCTCGGAATGCTCTAGAAGAAAAATAACCTATGTTATTTTCTTTATCATTATTTCTGATATCAAATTCTCATAGGTATCTTTACACTATCATACTGGCCCATTGACCTTGATTTATGTCGCTCTGAAACATACAATAATACTTTTACCAATAAACCACAGTCAAGGCAATGCATTCATTGCTACACACCACATTTAGCAAGTTGTTGAACGATACGTCTCCTTCCATCAAGCCCGGACTAAATAATGTTTGTACGTCAAAATTTGAATTTTCTTTTTAACGAATCCGCTTACATTGGGCGTTGTATAGTTAATACCTAACAATATGTACTTTCCTGTTTTATTTTGATTCACCCTGTATTGTATTGTATTTTGCGTGCGTTAGGAGTTCTAGAGACTCCAGAAACCGCAAGAAAGTATCGAATCATACCTAATGCCATAACCCCATACATTAGTACTTCTCAAAATCGGTGCTCAGGACAAATGGAAGCATTGTAGAGGTGCTGTTGTTTTCATATCATTAATAAATATTACTATTGCCGAAGCGAGACTTAGCCACCGTTGCGTTATCGAGTCCTTACAAATAAGGGAGGACCTGCCCCTAATAGAACCGCGACTAGTCAATTGTTCTGGTTGGAAACCTAAATTATGGCTTAGTATCTTTTTGTCAACTTTTAGCGGAAAATACTTCTTAGTGGTAAAGGCTTTCATTTACATTTCCATAGCTAGTCGTCTTGTTTTAGTTGTCTTTTTAATACGCCACAAAACTATCACTGTTGGTACCTCTGTTTAACTGGCCCACCAGCCAGGTTAATTATATCTCATATTACCGTCAATTACACGACCTTAATAGCGGCACAAGAAAACGAACCGCCGATGCTGATCAGGATATTGATGTACTTTTCATATACACAAAAGAATCCACACAGAATAATAGCTACTCAACAACTCTATCCCAGATACCTTATCAAAAGAGTGGTTAGATAGAACTGGTTTTTACACCATTTTAATAATAAGGATGTAGTGAGTTTGACATTTTTCATCTATAAAGCGTAATTTTATCGTTCTCGATGGATTAACAAACATGATATAAGAACTTGATCTTCTGAAAATCCAATATAGAGACTCCCCTTCATCCACAGGACGTAGGAGTTTGGCCAGCAGTTTTTGGAAGGCGAATTTTGCAGGTCCAATTTTCTATGAACGAACTAGATATCGAAATAATTTGTTACCACCTACGAGGTGTGTAAATTAAGTACTGAGACTGATATTTTTAAATATTTTTATTTGAATATAATTACAAGTGAACGTTGTCTCCCTCAAAATAACTCCCTTGGGAAGCCACACAGCGTTGGAGACGGTTCTTCCATTCCTCATAGCAGTGCTGGAACTCGGATATTGACATCGCCTTTAGCTGGTCGGTTACAGCAGTTTGAATGTTTTTAAGTGTCACAAAATGATCCCATCAGATGAACTTTCAATCTTGGGAAAAGTCACAAGGACTCAAGTCAGTTGAATAAGGAGGTTGCGAAGCCACAGAAATATTTTTACTGGCCAAAAAACCGGTTAAGGATATTGCTGTGTGACAAGGCGCATTGATGCAGGATCCAATCGTTCTTTATGTTTGGTCTCACACGCATGACCATTCTTGAAGTCTTTCGAAAACCTCTCGGTAAAAATGTTGATTAACTGTCTGACCTTGAGGCACGAACTCTCTGTGAACGATTCCCTGGCTATCAAAGAAACAAATCAGCATGCTCTTGAAAATCCCTTAAACCACCCAAAAACCTGGGCTTTTCACAAAACACTCTCTCCGTAGGCCTGCTGAAGTTTTTCTGTTACACTTTGCCCAAGTCTGAAGCAAAACCTGATAGCACACCGTTGCTCGAAATTAATGTCTTTCATTTGTAGAACGCACTACGAAAACCGGGTTCACGGAAAAAACGACAACCAAATGACTTAATCGAGTTGAAACTTGCACTGAACGTGTGTTACAATATTCACTTGTAGCCCCTCCATGTCCCGTGCTTCGCGTGTTGCCATAGCAAACGCTATGTTGTTAGTCTCATTACTTAATTTTCACACCTCGTATATTCTTGATAATTTTCATAAGGATGAACATTTGAATTTCTATTTTTAACAGGATAACACAGCACATACCATAAAAAGAACTCTAGTATTCATACAGGAATTTGGTATTGAAGGAATTGTAAATTATCCTTCGACGGCTTCAAATTTGACAATTCACGAAAATTATGTCTTCTCATATTTAACAAATACTGTATTCAAAAAGAATCAAATTCCTTACAAAATGGATTTAAGAAGTTGCATTAAAGCCGCGGGGGAACATTTTGAACATTACAACAGATGTTAAAAATGTTCCATTCTGCATCACTTTTAGTTATAATGTACAGAGTGTTCCATTCAACAAAATCCAGAAAATTCATTTTGACGTCAATATTTTCCCGATGACCGACCTGTACATCCGGTGATAAAAAAATTTGCTGACTTCATCACTGAAATCTCAACCAATCCACACAACAAATTTTATTGCTAAATTTGTAAGCGTTTAGACGTAGGGCTACTTTCTTTGGGATATGTGATTTTCCAATTTTTCTGACAGAATCAGTTGTAACTCGTAAACTACAAAACAGGTTGCGTTCATAATCTGAGAATGAATGGAGTCAAGTTAGGGATCTTCAATAAATGTAAAAATATATAGGGTGTTCCATTTAAAAGAGTAAATTTTTTCGTGCCACCTCTTTTATGAAACATCCAGTATATCGGAATATATTTCCTGCAGATGCAGAATTAATATTACATCCCCAAAATATCAGATTGCTAGGTAGCATAGCTAGCCCGGTTAATAAAAGACCGATGTACTATTGCTGTACAATGTAAAAAGTATTCCCTAAAATGATTCAATGATATACCAGTCAGTGATGCATCATTTCACCTCATTGTTTGCATGAAAATCTCCACTTTCTCAAATACCTGTACAGGGCATCATTTACTCCTTTAAGCCACCGTCATATCCGGCTGTATTGACGGGCCACAAAGCTCCATTTACAAAGCCCAAAAGCCCCGAATGTAATATTTATTAACGGCATTATGCGGAGCTAACACAATTTATCATTTAGTTCCACATCGATGTACCGACCTAAATAAACACAAGAGCTTACTTGCCCCGCGTCTTAATAATACATGAGAATACAACAAGACGAACCAGAAATTCTTTGAATAAATATACGCCGCAGATATAAAATAGGTACGCGCGAATACAGAGTATCCGAATGTTCTACGAATTTCGGAGAAGCTAAAGTGGTACCGATCCCCTATATATTTTAAGTATTGACTACATATACGTAGAGCGACCGGAAACTGTGTATAAATCAATATTTGAATTTCCCCTTTTTGACAATTTACGACTTATACGCGTCGAATTTCGTACTCGTATTATGTTCGGTGCGCCACATTTATCACTTAACCTCATCCTCTACGACTTTATATATTCTCCGTGGTCTGAGTAGGGCGAAACGTTTGACGCTGCCGACAACGAGGGACAGAGAATAGCCGTTTTGGGAATAAATTGTCAATACTTTATCCCTCATTTTTGTCAAGCACGATTCTGACATGAGCAGGTCGATTTCGTATAAGTGGGGTTGAGATTTTATCCGGCTCTTGATATGTTGATCTTTGTCGGTACGCGTTCGTTGTGATTTTCTACATGTCCTTCGGAAATTGCCATTATGCACGTATGCCAACGTCGGAACGGGGGATTGCTTTGTGAAAAGCAACCGCGCACTCGAGTCTCACCGACATCACAGAATAACAGAATAGAAAATTAGAGATCTTGGCATTTTTGCGCAGACTCCAATCGGCCATTTTTAGAAGGTTTTTACTAACAAATCTTGCCCAGCTGGCAAAAAATCCTGATTTTGATTATTTTGAGGATATTTTCATGAATTTTTAGTTTTTGGTGAATTATATTTAGTTTATTTTGTATTGAGGTTAAGTTTAAAACAATTTTATAGTGTTATACTTATTTTTAGTGTATCTATCCTTAGTTTACAGACAAATTTTCGAATAGTTTTAGTGATATTATTAGAATTATGAGGAAAGCAAACCATCCTTCCCGTTATTGTCGCGTTCCAGCTTGTAAGAGTAATAGAGGCAATACTAAAATTAGTTTCTTCTCATTTCCTAAAGATTCACAAAAAGGTAAGTCGTATAATAATGCTTGTAGTATATATATATATATATATATATATATATATATATATATATTTAGTATAGATAGAAAATTGTCAAAGGAGAGATTTTGAGAGGAATATAACAAAATTATGGATAAGTACATACGTATGTGGAAAACATTTTGAAACAAAAATGTTTCTAAATGACTTAAAAAATAAACTACAGCCCCATGCTATTCCAACTATCTCTGATGCAGGTGATATCATGTCAGATACGAGTAGCCTTACATCACACCGAGGTACTGCTTAAATGTTAATGTATTAGTTATATTATATTTATTTTGTCTATTAACTATAGCATATCTTTGTTAATGATTTTAAACTACCATTTAGTGATATAAACATACTGTTACATTATAATTGATATTCATATTTAATAAATGTATCTTATATAATAAAAATTTTAAAAATAACATGACTTGATCTTGCGCAGGTCTACTAGAACCAATATTCATTGCAAACATCGAGGAAGCCTGCATGCAATTACACCCAGGAGTATTTATAAAAAAATTAATTGAAAACATAACATGATACACCATGCGAACAGTTTTCAAATAATTATTTGATAAATCTTTTTGTAAGATTAAGAATATTTTATGTTCTAAAATATTTAAATAGAAACATTTCAACTGTTGTTAAAAGTAAAAATGTTAAATTTATGATCATTAAACATATCTAAATAAGTTATTGGTGTTTCTGTTTACATTAAGTCATTATGACAATATATCTCGCACTCCGGTGAGAGCTGAGCACAAGTGTATACATACAGAATTGCTTGGAAAACTTTGTAACGGTACTCTTACAATGATCAATAAATTTCGTGAATGGTTTGGCTACCATGAGTACTCTATTTTATACTTATCTCAAGTCGCGCAGTTCTGGCAAAGTAAATCATGTACCATATAATAAATTCTATAACAACAAGTAAATATAATATACAAAAAAACCATTTAACACAAACAAACACAAATGATATAAATGTTAATATTTCTAACTTTTATTTATCCCTAAACAGTTTTATTAATAACTCCGCATGCACCCATGTTCAGCTAATTGCCTATTCACCCTATTTATATCCTATCCGATTTATCAGTGATCGCCCACACGCATTCAACACAGATTGTGTGTTTACAAGAATCGCAGTGTATTTTGTATAGTCAATAAATGATTAGCGCTTTGGTCATCGCTAGTTATGCTGCTTAGGTAAGTATCTATCTATTCAATCCTTATTCTAAAATACCTTGAACTCTACACGTGTTATATTGTAGGTTAGGAGTCATGCATACAGGATGGCAAAGACCGACTTGTGCGGACCCCAGAGAATTCGTGTCCACCGGTGATATCGGCAATGAATCGGACTTGGGACAGCTTATGATATGACTAGGCAGGACGGGCCGGATACAATTAATCTGCTACGGATAGGCAGGAACAGAGCATCTTTCAGGATACACAGAAATGTATTTTTAATCTCATGCAGGTAGGTTTAAAATGCCATTTTAGTCATAGTGTCGACTTAAAACATTTATTTTTAGTCGTAGATGTCGTCAATTATGAATTATACTGGTAATATTTAGTCAGTTTCGACTATGCAAGGCGGTATCCATTTTGACTTGTTGATTGTCAAAATCACACCTAACGTGCCTCTCACTACGCGTAAATATTGCAAGTCCTTCTTTATTTCTCTGTCCTCCTATTTATAACCTTGTCAAAATCGACGCCAAAGATTGTTTTTTAAATACCAATCTAACAACAATAAATAAATAAACTTTTAATAGAAAGGTTTAATTATTTATTTCATTTTTAAAATTTAAATCAATATTCTTATTATGATTTCCTGACTGTTGCTCTGTTTATTAATATCATTTTTCTATTTTAAATAATTGTAGTTCGTCCCACTCCGATAGCTGTCAGTCACTATATGAATTCAAGAAATAAGAAGTTAATTATTCATCTGGACGCGAAATGACTGTGGTTATCTCTTCCACATGATGACGAGTTTCAACCCTTACAACCAGCACAACATTTCGTCTTTTCATCCCTTCTTACATCTATATTATAATTTTAACTGCCACATTTCTCTATTTTTCTGCTGTAATACTACTTAAAACTAAATTAAATATGATCAACACTTATAAACATTCCTAAAAACATTTTATATATTTGTTTACTTTATAAACAAGCTTAATATCCTTTTAACTTTGTAATTTACATGTTCATAATAATTTAATATTGTTCTTAAAAGTTCACTTCCACCCAACACGTTTTTACAATAATAGAGGATAATTTAATCACATCAACTTAAACTTTCCAAAACTGCACTAACATTACTTTGTATTCTATTTAAATAAAAAAAATATTTTACATTTTACCGGTCCATTACAACTTCAAACATTGAAAATTTAATAATTGTTGCAACAATTACAATATTACCAGAATTAACTTAATTTGCAACTACACTCCGTTTTCCAAATAGTAGAGGTGATGATAGAGGTGAAATAGTAGAGGTGAATAGTAGAGGTAGAGGTGAGCAATTTTAATTTTCAGACAACTTATTGTAAAGTTTCACACCCCAGTAATTCACCGATTGCCGGGTCTACGTTAACCGAGGGTGTGGAATGGCTAGGACATCCTTATTCCTGGTCGGGTAGGTGTGGTAGTCGGAGTTAGTTGCAAATTTTTGTTTGTTTACGTGCACATACCGTACGCAGCTTAGAATGTACACGTTCACAACAGTCATTATCCTTTCGCGAACAAACACTTCGCGGCAACTTTCTTGTGCGCGTATTCCGCACAATGTCCTTATTGCACGCTTTTGCAGTACCAAGATCTGCAACTTATGGAAATTTGCATAATATCCTAGTTTTGCTGCTTCGTGTGTTACTAGCTCTTTAATTCCTCTTATTGTAAATATTGCCGTACTTAAGGTAGATGTGAGCGAAGATATGTGTTCTGACCAACTTAGTCGCCTAGTACCTCCTAGTGTTTAACAAGAAGGTAAGTATTTGTCTTTTAGTTTCGTTTATTTTGAATTTGTTGGCTTCACACCACGTTTTTGCTGCTGTTAGTATACCATCCTTACTTTGATTCATTTGACAAGAGCTGTCATGTCTGACCACAAAGGATGTATCGTCGGCATATTATGAAAAGTACAGGCCCCAAAATTGATCCTTGTGGATTGAAGCGGCGTTAGATGTGAAGTTCTGCCAGCTTACCACTTGAGTTCTATCGTGAAGGTAAGACATTAATAATTTCTATGCTACGCCTCTCATTCCGTAGTATTCCAGTTTTGTAAGGAGTAGACTATACGACACAGTGTCAAAAACCTTACTGAGATCGCACAGAACCATCTCCACACATTCCCGATGATCTTTTGCACCAAAAACCTCTTCCACAAGCTCAGCTAAGGCTGTTATGGTGGATTTTCCCGATCTATATCCGTGCTGCGCTTGGGTGAATATACTTGGTTTTTCCAAGAAGAAGAAGACCCTTACTATTCCTCACCTATTAAATATACTGTAGGTATATTCGTACAAACATTAACATAACATTTACTTCTATAAATATGTACAGATAAAAATCCCTGCATTATTTCTAAAGAAGCGAATTTTGCACTGCGCCTCAGGGGCGTAGTTATGGCGCCTCCACAAACGTACGTGGTTCTCGGTAATTATTTGATCGCCGGCAGAGATGAACGTATGTCGGGCGTGGTGCGTATTTCTTCTGTATAATTCGTCCGCTGTAAACAAACGATTTTTCAGTCGCTTAGAGAGGACGAAGAAAGACAATTGAGTGGACGACCTTCTTCGTTGGAATTTGAAAGATTTAAAAGCAACGAACTACGTTTATATCCTTAGAGTCTTTCACTCACTAAGGTGGTAAGGAAAATTTTGATTAAGTTTTAGTACACCAATCATCAAAAATTTATTCCTCTTGCAAAATATCGTCGATTTAAGAAGAACGTGAGGTACAAATACTTGGGATCAAACCAAGTAATCAAGCATTTCTTATAAAAATAAAAGGTTATTATAAAATAAATTTTACTTAGGTAATTTCTTTTAGTATTACCAATAAAATGGCGAACAAAATTACAATATGCGAATTTCAATCACGCAATATTCTAGTTTATAAGGAATGAAGCTGTTAAAAAACGCAATAATTGCACTATTATCACCAAAATCACAGGTATTACGAGCTAAAAAACCTAATGTACTCAGTGCGTTCGCGGTAATATCATAGATACGTGAATTGAAAGTCAATTTGATATCTATTTGATAGCAAATTGACTTTCAATTCACCAAAATCCCTCAGGCTATCACCTCTCAGTTGTTCTTCATCGCAAATAGAGTAATCGTAAGTATAAGGCATTAAATTACAAAAAAAAATGACATGACCTTACACTTGCTGATGTTAAGATTTAGGCCCGCTTAATTTACTCCAGCTTTAACCAGCATCCTTCTTGCAAAGCACAGCACAGCAACTGTGTTCTGAGACTTTGCCAAAGCCTTTGACTGTGTCAGTCATGACATCCTAATAAAGAAATTATATTACTATGGGATTCGTGGTACTCCTCTGGAATGGTTCAAATCTTACCTTTTTAATAGGAAACAGATCGTGAGGGCGAATAGATCTTCCTCATCGTGTATGGAAATTAACTCTGGCGTTCCGCAAGGCTCAGTGCCTGGTCCAATACTTTTCCTTCTGTTCATCAATGACATCACCAATTTAAAGATCAGCGGGCACCTATGTCTCTTCCCAGACGACACTAGCATCACTTGGAGCAGCCCTAACAAAGTAGACCTACAATCGGCTATATCCAGCGACTTAACCATT
>JARFOC010013257.1:0-10635 GCA_031763485.1 Osmoderma eremita | reverse complement strand
ATATATTGGGGTATCCGTTGGCATCAAGAGGATTTGGTGATCGTGTGATTTATTATGCCCAGTCAAACCTTAACGGAAAATTTGCTTTGATGACCATACTCCCGAAATTCGTGCGGATGTTCCTCTGCCCAATGATTAATATTATGAGTATTAAACAGACAATCCTTGGTAAACATCGACTCATCGTTACAATGAACTCGCTTTACCCAGTCGCCATCTTCTGGTATCCTATTTAAGATGGTGTTGCAAAGATTAAATCGAAATATGTTATCGTTTTCATAGAGTGGCTGAACCTTAGAAACATGACATGGAAGAAGAAGGTTTTCTCGTAGAACCAACAGTAGGGTTTTATCTTATTACGGGAATGTCTTGATGATAGCATAGGTGAATTGTGTGGTTTAAGGTTTGCGAAGGATGGCAGAGCCAGAAGCACTTGGGCCACCCCATACTGGATCCTCTGTGCTACAGCCCTACAACTTGGCGAAAGTTGCTGCGAGAAAGAAGCAGGCAATATTTTGCCGTCGTGGACGATAGCCTGGAGAATGGCTTTGCGTGCCTGGCAGCATACACTTATAGACTACATAGAAAGGAATTTTATCTAACAAAAAATGCAATCAATTTTATTAGAGGTTATATAAAAACTTGATGTTAGAAATACTAAATCTAGCAAGGATAACATCATAACTATACCCTCGAGCAAGATAAATGCCATCAGTGAGATACATTAGATACTTTAAGAAGCAACGCTGAACTCGTTCATTGGCAGTATAAGTGTTGTAAATAGGGTACCATATAAGCATTCTAATTGAGATCTTACAAAAGAATTAAATAACAAGGTTAGACAATTAATATCTGTGAAATCTTTGCAATTTGTACAAATAAAACCATACATTTTATACGCCTTAGAAATTACTTCCGCAATATTATCATTAAATGTAAATTTACTATCGAATAATATACTCAAATCATTGATTACACTAACACTCTGAAGCACTAAGATAATTATATTCAATATGCTTCGTATTCATAACCTTGCACTAGAAGACAATCTCCCTGCAATTCAATTTCGGGTCAATATCTTCATATCATCTGCAAACAACAAAATTTCACAATGAAGCAACTTGACAATGGTGTTGATGAAGAGAAGAGAAAGAAGTGGCTCAAGATTTGACCCATGTGGTACACCAGACGTAGGGCAGAAAATGTTAGATCTAGATATCCAACATACTGCTGTCTGTCTGTCAGGTAAAAAAAACAAAACAGAATGGTCGATCCTGATTACGAAAATCAGTATAGACCACATCCATCTGTCCTTGTTTGTCTAAGACTTCGGACACATATTGGCTAAAACAACATAGGTTAGTTATCGTTGATCGTCGGTCAATGAATCCATTGGTGACTAGAGGATGGAATATATCTCACAGAAGAAAGTAAGTGTGTATAAATGATGGATTCAAAGACTTTCGATAAGTTGCAAAGAATAGAAATGGGTCTGTAGTCGATTACATCTACAGGATCATCCTTCTTTGGAACAGGATAGATAAGGGAAGTTTTCCATGTTGCACGATATTCGCAATTACGCAACATTAAATTGCATGGGTAAAGTAGAGGTTTAACAAACACCGAAACACAATTACGTAAAAGAAAAAAAAAACAGGAACTCCGTCTGTTCCACTCGGAAGACTGTCCTTCCAAGTTTTTAATTTTGCCAAGATTTCGCTTTCCGTAATTTCAGGAACATAAATATCCAAAAGAATCATCAAGATCTAGGGATTGAATCAATAAATGTTGTTGCAAATGCGTGCATTATTTGCAAAGGGATGTTCAGTTCTTGAGAATTATATGTCATAAGCCTTGGTATGCGAGCATTTTTCTTGCTATGAATATATGACCATAATGCTTTTGGGTAACACCTTTGCACATCGGTAATATTATTGCGAAAGGCATCACTGATAATAGATGAACTTAGTGTGGTAAACTTTTGATGACAAAAATTAGTAATTTTTTTAAATATATTTAGTGTATTTTTTACGAATTTTACTTTTTGGAATTATCGTTTATAATAAAGGATTTCAGAACGCATGTAATCACTATCAGAAGTAACTACACACCACAGACATTCCAAAAACTGTAATTACCATGTGAAAAAGCAATGTTATCGACTTTTGTAGTGGCAGGAATGCAGAAACTGATATACAAGTGCTGGCTTGTTATTTGCGAAAATTTTCTCGTATTTCGGAATTGTACTGAATCATCTGTCGTTTTTATGTAGTAGTGTGGTTCGATTATGCTATCTGAATGAGAAATAGAAAGTTAAGGATTGCGTTATGTAAGATTGTAATTATTTAAGCGAATGCAATGCATGAATATATTTTTCTGTTGTACGTGGATATTGCATGAGATGCAATAAATCGATAGATGACAATTATTTTCCGTGGATTTTAGTTTCGGGTTTGTCCAATCACCAATTACCTATCAACCCGAATGGTGAAGCACACTTTAACAACTTAGTTGGGTATTATCATAGGAGCAAAGTGTAACGCGTAAATTCTTGGAAACCATATTCACTCCTATTAACGAAAATTGAAAAAAATAAAAACAGTAGAGATGTTTCTTTGATGCGGTGAACAAGTATTCCAACGATTTTTTCCTCGGCCAATTTCTTATCTTCTATATATTATCTAACTGTCTTTTATAATAAGAATTTATATATATCTAAAATAAGACGGTTATCGGGTTTTACGTTTGAAAAATGATAAAGCTTTACACTTGAAAGGAGATATCAAACTAATCTAGGAATTTAACACACCTCCAAGCAAATGCAATAAAATATAATATTGCACAATCCCGAATCCCCAATTTAAATGGAAAAATACAGAAACTCCCTATATTTCCCTCAAATCACTTCCACTTCTTCGCAAAACCCCAAAGGCTACTTTTTCAATAAATAAATTTAATGGAGGTTTGCCTCCGACAAACGTGGGTGTGGTACCCCCACACGATTTTGTTTATCACCTGTTACAAATAAAGTACTTATACGTCATTAAGATATATATTTCGGATAAGATAAAAATATCATCTATATATAAGCTAGAGACCTGTTCTTTATTTTATAAACAGAATTGATTGACGTTCCTCCAAAATCAAATAGTGTTTATTATCAGTGACCATGACATTGAAAAGTTATTTAAAATCATACATGAGGTAAGAACGTTTTCCATTTTGAATAATGTATAAAAACCAATAATACAAACTTTTATTTATTGATAGTTCTAAATATTTTTATTGCTTATTTCTTAAAGATAAATTTAATTAATTCTTGTAGTCATTATTCTTTCAATACTTTGTTTATTCGTTTAAACGGATATTTGCATACACACACGATGATTGATATTGTACAATACTTCCTTCTAGGAACATTCATTATTATATTTTGTTATGGGACAAAACTGAATGTTTTAGTTTTTTAACAATAGCAATAATATATTAAAACGCGCATTTGAAGTGAGGGGTTTCCATATCTGTATATTGCTGTCGGCTGATTTTTTGTGTGTATGCTCTTAGATCGATTATAAAATTTCTGGGGGATGAGATTTAACAAATTTGGAAAACAAAAATATCAAGTATGAATAAGGGACACCTCTTGTGTAGGTGTGTGTAGGGTGTTAGTTCGAAAACGAAACACAGAATATTTAAGAATCAAGTTTTTTTTTAAATAAAATTGAGACATGTCAATTTTTATTGAAGGGGGACAACCCTCTCTCCTCCCCCTCCCCTCCCCCGCCCCCGCCCCAGCCCCTCTCCCATCAAGTCTCGGGACGTGCAACTCCATTTTTTTACTCATTAAATGAGTAATTATTGAACCTCCAGTGTGATTAAAAACATTTTAACCTTAGCGGTTAGCAGGTTGAAGATGTGAAGATGATACGTTCACCAAAAGTTGTCCGCCTTCGATAAAAAATGTACGTGCGAAAGATCGATCAATTATCAAATTATCTAATCTACGAATTAACACACCCACAAATACAATAAAGTATGAATTTGCATCGTGAATTAACAGTTCTATAATGAAAACAAAAATTTATCACCATCAAACTAAAGTCCATGGTTCCGTTAGGATTTTTATAGGATACAAACCTCCTGACGGATTATCATTGCGTTTTTGATTCTGTTCATTTGTTTTCCAACTGACATTCTTATATATACCTCACAGAATTCCAACCATTTCTGAATTTGGATATTAGCTATCATTCTAGATTTTCTTCCAAAACTTTTCCCATTTGCTTGCAAAAAGCGAAAAATTTCTTTCACACTATAACTTTTCCATACATATTATCCTTTTCATTCTTGTAAATTTTGCCACAAACTGTAGAATATTATTTCTGGTCGTTAATCGATTCACGGTTTAGAAAGTGCACCGACCAGTTACCGTGGAAAAACATTCGGTAAAATATGATTACGTAAACACGCGTAAATGTTTAAATCCTTGATTGGCAACAAACGAATTTTTTTGCAAGTATGCATGGGTAGTCCGAAAATAATAGATCGAAAAAAAATTTACAATTCGCACGTTCGCCATTCTTCAGTTTAATTAGAGACAAGCGGATACATAACATGTGAGACTGACCTTGATATATCATACAATAGTTTGCAAGTTTATTAACGAATTCTGTAGTCACCAGCTACAAGAATTGTGCCTCTCATTTTAGCGCGTGGACTCCCTGGATCTCTTTATCACTCCATCTCCCACCCTAACCGAGTTCGTGTTTACTGTTTCTTAATATTGCATCAGAATTTGTTCAAGTAGTTCTTTTTAGTACATACACAATCGGAGGTGTGTCTTAAAGCAGGTGTGTGCTCGTGACGTCAAAATGATGAGCCTACTATATCTTACACCTTCCAAAACGAATGATAAAAGTACTTTTGCGATTAAAAATTATTAATTATTAATTAAAGGATTATATACATAAATATATATGATAAATAGATATATATGTAATTACTTATTTCATCTATGTACTTATCAGATTGAACGGATAAGGATATTACACTATCAAAAATCTGTGACAATGATTTGTTGTAAATGGTTTTATAATATACATACAGTGGTGGTACAAAAAATAGATATTAAATTTTAAGGTAATGCTAGAGTGCTATTTGAAAGTTAAGATATTATTAGCCAAAATTATAGGTTGGTACTACATTCCTATCTATATTATCAAGTAACCAAATCAGTTCGTAAATATAATATTTGGTAGAAGCCTTTCTTTCCATCGCTCCAAGTCTGTCATGACTTCGAAGGGACCATCGAATCGCAGCTCATATCTAACAGGGGATTTGCAATCAAGGTTCCTTAACTATACCTATAAGTTTACCAACCTTGATTTGCAATAACACTTAGTAGTAGGGTTCTCCGCCATTTTGGATTTCATGAGGAGTGAGAGAGAGATAGGGGAGCCCGAGCACATCTCAAACGTTCAATTACAACGGGTAGCCGTTCTATTATAACAGATAACCGTTTAATTGTAACATGTAGCCGTTCAATTATAACAGATAACCGTTCAATTGCAACGGGTGGCTGTTCTATTATAACAGATAACCCTTTAATTGTAACGAGTAGTCGTTCAATTAAAACAATTGCAACAATGTTCAATTGCAACAGGTGGCTGTTATATATAATTGAAGAAGGTTTTTAATAGTGTAAAACCGGCCTAAGAAAAATGAATAAGATTCATTTGATATCGGAATGTATTCCCATCCACTTTACCGTCAGCAATAGCTACCGTTACGAATGCTAAAATTTAAGTAAATATCTACACAGTTATGTCCGAAAATAGTTTGTTTATCAATACATATTTACATAAAGTTGCATTTGATATTTTTAGTGGATGCTTGCCATTTTCAATAACAAAAGCATTTAAAATTCAGTGTATAAATATTTTTTAAATACACAGTTACGTGGGAAAATAGTTTGTTTATTAATATTTACATAAATAAAGATGCACTTGATATTATATAATAACCAAAAATGTTAAAGACGAATAAATTTTTCTTTGAAGTTTTATCGAAGTGCTGAACAAAATGTTAGTAAATGTGAAATTTAAACCGATTTTCCATGGAAGGTTTTTCCCTAAATACAGATAATGTTAATTCGTGTTTCATGACGGATCAAATCTGTTTTCACTATAATGTTAAGTATCATGGTGTCATTGATTTTATACCAATTACTAGAAAAATGATGTATTCATCCAAAAACCGGCTTTAATTTGTATTCAAGCAACCGGTCATAATGAGAATTTTAAAATTTCATAAACCGGACAAACCTGAATTCGTTTACGAAATATATTGTCAGCGTGAGAAAAAAGGTTAACCTTTCAATTAGGGCAAACTGCAAGAAAAAGATAGAATCAACATTATCATGTTAGACTATTCAACTTTGTGATTGTTTATTGAAAATATTTATGGGCAAGCTGAATTGACGTCATACATGTCTATTGTAGACCCATTTTTTGCTGCTATATTCGCGTTTAAAAATTTATTACCACTACTACTTGCAGTTGCTTTCTTATCATATTACCTTGAATTGTCACCGTGATTAATGTACGGGTTTCTTTCGCCGTCAGCCAATGATTTGCACATAAAATATTGGCAATTATGAAATATAAAATATTTTGCGATTTTGGTGATAACAAAAATTTATTTTAACATAGAAGAAACATATAATTGATGAATGAACCTAAAATATTTTAAGGCAAACACCAGTAGGTTCGATATCAGCCATACCAGAAATCATCCCATACTAAAATAAACTGTGACGGAAACGTATATAGAAATAGGTTAACACCAGGGTTGCATTTGAAACTAATTTACAAAACTAAATAATACTGTATAATGCTATACTATAAAATTACAGATGGGACAATTAATAATCGTTTTAACTGCATAGATAGTATTGGCAAGTGGTTTTATTTGGCGTGGAATTATTTATTGCTTGAGAAGTTGTATTCACAACAAACAGCCAATTGTTTTCAATTAAATAGCTAAAATATTCCGCTCAGACGAATTATATATTGAACAATGCCGTATGTGTTTTTATTGATTGCTATAAAGGGGCTCTTACGGTTCTAGTATTTGAACGAATGTACTTCTCAGAAAATAGGTAAGACGATATTGATAATGTTGTTTTAAATACATAAGTTTAAGCTTAAAACATAATATTAATGTAAACACAGCATCTTCTTAAACGGTCCCAAACTAATTGATAAAAATATCATAAAACATAAATATATCTAACTACGGCGATTATAAACATAAAATAGAGTCACGATTTTCATCACATCTACGTATATGGTTTTTTTGTACTATTGTGTTCAAACGACCAAATTTAGAAAAGAAAATGTAATCTCTAATCAATATAATCATAATAAATTATTTAATTTTGAAACGATTATTTTAATTAATACAAATATGATAGAAATTTACGAAATATATGAAAAATCAAGCATGGGAATTGCAAAATATAATTTTATATATATTTGTTTTTCAGAGACTCGAAAAGAATGGATAGGAGCCAGTACAATGTGATACCCTCGTGGGCATCTCGAAAGGCAAGTTCTTTTTTATTTCGTAGATTTACAAAAAAATAGTTTAACTCAAAAAGATTTGCAAAAATATTTCCACATGGTTTCGAAATACGCGGTAGCTAAAAATCAAATTACCATACGATATCATATCGCAATTTATTTGTTAATATCGACTAGCATGGAGTGCCTTTTTACTAGATATGACACAGAGAGCAATTTGCAAATAACAGTAACGGTCATTTACCAATAACAGTAATTCTAAACAGCTATCGGTGATCAGCGCTTAACGATATTCGAATTCGTTTGATTGTTATAATTCTCAGCGCTTTCGATATGCGATATATATGCACATATAACTGTGGGATAGATTATAATCAGTCCTTTATTTGTGAAAAATAAAAATAAATAAATTCAAAAAAATGGGGGTCCTTATTGGGACTATGTAATATACTTCTGTTGGCGCCAAAATTAAAAAAAAAAAAAGAATAACATGAACAGAGTTAAGTGACAAGTCGAATGTAAGGAGACGTTTTATTGTCAATATATACATTTATTAACAATTACTATCATAGTGGACTATTATTGAGAACCGAGTAGCTAACACTTCAAATTATATTCTACAAAAAAGAAGAAATCTGTTATAGTTTCCCAGATATTTACAAAAAATTAAAAAATCATTCAAATGGAGGAGGGGAGGAGGGGGGGGGGGGTGTTTTTGCGAACATTTTTTCGAAAAATAATACTTTTAAAAAATCGTCATATTAGCCATTATATCTAGGGAATTAAAAATTGAAAAAAAAATTTGTAAAGGTGTTTTGGAATATGTTTTTTAACTCAACTGTATGGCGCTAACAAAGTTCTCTTGCAAACAACCTTTCACTTTGTGGCGAACGAGGAATAAACAAACTGAAATCGGTGCAACTCAGGTTAAGTAGATACCAAACAGATTTCTCGCTAAAGGTGATTTGCCCGTACGGCTAAACAAGAAGTAGTTTATGAGTGTGCGTGTGTGTGTAAGAAAAGAAACAAGAGTCGGAGAAAAGGATAAAGGTAGAAGGAGAGAGACAAAAGAAAACTTGTATATACATATATACACATAATTGTACGCGTTAAAATAAAACTCAATTGGCAACCAAGACTAAATTGGTTATACATCAAGGTCTCTCTACGTCAGAGACAAGCCTGACACGTAGACCAATCAAAATCGAAGCAGGGGACACACCTACCGCATATTTGAGTTTATTCTTAAAATATCCAGTAACGTTAGTGAAAATATGATTCGTAAACATTCGATACGGTAAATTCTAGCATCCAACGCCAAATGTAACATTATTGATTTTCTCAGAAGTCGCGCATCATCATTTACGGTATGGTTTCGTCTGAGGTCAATTAGGTTCATATGTAATTTTATCTATGGTGGCGAAATGTTGCACCGCATTTTTGCTTATTACATTACATTGCACCTTAAGCGTATTATAGCCTGTTCCTTTCGTAAACCGAGTTTAATTTGAACGAATTATTTAGGAAAACGGAAAATATATTTTAAATTAAAAACGAATCAAAAAAGTATATTGGAGGTAACCAAAACATATTTGTGTCTTACGTTGATTTTAAGAATATAGTTTCTATATTTAGGTATTCTATACTTAAACGCTTGGACAAAACTGGGAAAAAACGTTCCCAATTATAATAATTAAAAATCCGAGTGATAATCACTTATTAAATAATTTGTTTTAAGGAACTTTTTCTTTAATTTATATTAAACTTGCTTCAGCCAACAAACAGATCCAAGGATAAATTAAATTGTCTTTAATTTATCGTTGGATCTGTTTGTTGGAATTTTATGTTGACAATTTTGAATTAACAAGAAACATTTTATTGAAATTTATTGAAACTTTATTCGTCAGTGTCATATATATATATATATATATTTCCAGAAAGCAAATAGAAATGAGCATTACCTAAAATTCATTTTCTTATTTACTCCAACTTACTTGACCACAATCAGGCATTTTAATACAATGCGTTTATCAAAGGCAGATACGTAAATTTACCTACAGTCTTTGACATTTACACAAAGGATTTCCAACAGGAGTGTTACATATAATCTTTTGGCTTACCATGTAAATTATTATTAATTAGCGTAATTAGAGCCGAGAAAATGTGAAACAAATGTAATGGTATCAAGACTAGACATAACAATAAATTTGATTGCGGCAATGTTTCTTGTTTTCCACATTCAATTGTTTGATTATTGTTTATGGGGTTATAGATAAGCTTAGGGCGAATATAATTTCTATACGCAACATATTTTAATCCAGGTAAACCGTGGTAGAATTTCTCTTTGTTTTTATACACTAAAATAAACATTTAATTATTTTTTAAACGGTAATCATCGCATATTAAATACGAATGCCGACTCTTAAGCTGCGTTTGTAAAGACTTTATAAAAAATATTTTTAAAATTTTTTTTGTAAATTTAAATTTTGACGATATTTAACATCATTACCATTGAAGAATTGCAATGACTGCGGGCTGGTATCACTAATATCCAGTATCGGGAAATCCACACACGACAAATTGATTTAATGAAATTCGGGACATATGTTTCAAGAGCACGTCGGCTCTCATTGTCAACCAATTCCCGAATATCGAAAGTTATATCTAACATGCACGTTAAAAAAAAGGAAATATGTACATCTATAATTATTTATGAACACACTTATCATAATATATCCGAAAAAATCTGCCTTACCCGAATAGCAGGTAGTTGTTTATTTATGAGCGTAGGGCGTGCAACATCTGCTTGCTGGTATTTAAGAAAAATATACAGGTGTCCCTTTTCTTTCTCAGTAAAAATGTTCATTAAGCTAGAATGTTCTAGAATCCCATTTTCGCGATTTAGTAAGTTCGATGCTTTTTCAATATATACCGTTTCATAGGCGTGCAGTTCTCGCAGCGAATTTACGTTTACCATTTCAAATTATCGGAAGTAATTCGATGATTCGTTTCAATCATGTGTTGCGCTACACTCGATTCTTCTGATCTATTA
>JARFOC010013206.1:0-10639 GCA_031763485.1 Osmoderma eremita | reverse complement strand
AGTTCAATTATACTGACTCGCAGTTGTGGCACACATAGTTTAAATCACCTTTGGTACATTCAGGGACCAATCCTTACAATCTGTGCATTGAACATTTTTTCAAAATTGTCAAAACTGAGTACAAGGCAAGTCAAAACTCTAATAGATTATTCTTTCAATTAATTTTAAATGGATCAGCCTGTATTTTTTATTGTAAAAAGAAAGAATGGGTTACCTGCTTTAATTTTTACTAAGTACCTAAAGTCATTAATATCTAAGTCTTTTTATAAAAGTGAGATTTTTAGAAATTATTTTAATATAACGAGTTAATCGTGGCAAAATGACAGTAAGAGTTTTAGGTCTTAAGTGCTAGCTAGTAGATTATGTAGTTGGACCATATTTTTTGGAAGGACGAGTGAATGGGCAAGTTTATTTAGGCCTTTTAGAAAATCATTTACCGCTGTTATTGTAAAAGTCTCCTGAACGTTCATCAAACGATGTGGTATCTGTATGATAGAGTTTCGTTACTTCACAGTAGGTTAATACACGATCATCTCAACACCCATTTTCCTGAAGGATGGGTAAGGAGATGGAAATCAATTGAATGACTAGCTGGATCATCGGAGTTCACTAAAATCGACTTCTTCCTGTGGTCATATGTCAAAAAAAGGCTTTTGTATCCAACACCGCCAACTAAACAAGGTGATATGAAAAACAGAACAAACAAGAAAATCATTCCCGAGTATTAATGTAGAAATGTTAAGAAATGTAATCGTTTGAAGATCGGCTGCAATGTTGTATTGATAGTTCAGGTGGATATTTATTATAGAACTACAATTAATGGGTTTAGGTATAGAGAGTGCTTTATAAAAATGAAAGTACCTGAACTATTCTCTTTTTATGATATAAAATACAGGCTGATCCATTTAAAATAATTGAGAAATTAATGTATTTGGGTTTTGACTCGCCCTGTATTCAGTTTTGAAATTTATTGTGTCGTTTGCAGCATACAAGAGCTTTGCCACACCAATGCATCACCCTGTATGGAACTATGTTAACGGCACTAGTATAGCACCCAATTGCACTGCTAAAACTCCTCTCATCAATTCTGACGCTAGAACAAGTGAGAATTAATAAGATCCAAGTAACATATGTAATAGCAGCCGGCCGCTTATTGTTAGCCCCGCCCCTTTATAGTCGACCACCTAAATCATGGTATCCTAAAAGTAGCACCGATCTCTTACTACTCACATAGTAGCTTTATCATAAGTGAAAATCTTGGCATTCCCTAACGCAGATCGATATTGCTTAAGATGGATTAATTTATTATGGTTATTAAGAAGAGTAACATTAAACAAATACGATACATATATGATATATTAGGTACACATTTCAATAAAATGAATATGTAATATATAGATTCTAATCTGGAAGAGAGATAGTAAAGCTTACGGAGCTATGAGAAACATTGTTCTAAATTTGCTACATTGAAATTAGTTCTTTTTGACAATAATTAATCTATGAATACACATCTTTCAACTTCACAACTACGTAAATAGGGCATTATTAAGCGGTGGTATAAACAATCATGATAAAGAGCGAAAGAAACGCATACGAATACAAAATCAACTTTTACGAAAACATTAAATAAAAGGATAACTTTGTGACAATCCCCATTAAAACAAGTTAATTTTCATCTTTTTCTTACTGGGTTCATTCACACGACCCACTCTTATCCAACCAGATATCTTTTGGACTCTCTCTATCTTACATTGCTTGCGGCTACAATCTAGAACCCCTTCAATGGAACAGACACAAATATTGCACTTGATTTGGTACACCTCCCCAGGTCTGCACGCTAAAAGATTAGATCGTAGTAGTAACAATTTTATATCGTAAAAATGTGTTAAACGCACTTTGAGGTTAAATTTTAAATAAATCAATGTACCTACGTAGGTATAAATATACTAACATTGGCGCGTTGATATAACTCCACTGACGAAGGCGATAACTATGTACAAAAGGCAGATATTAAGATATTTCATGTCGTTCCAATACATCTACTTAGAAGGGAAACTTCTGCGATGACTACACAACTCTTTTTAATAAATGAAATGGCGGCGTGTTAAATATTCCAAATAGATTTACGACTTGTTGAATTCTATGCTAAACAATGGAACGAACAAATGTACCTATTGTTGCGAAGAATTATGGAGTGCTAATGTGGAAAGGATGTTTTGTATTTCTATTTAATTTATACGTGCATATGCCGATAATAAGCAAACTAACCATTTTTAAATGGATGAATCAGCGCCTAAGTATATTTTTACACAATCCGAAAAGAAAGTAATCTGACAATTGTCAGAAATATGTGCAATTAGCCAATAATTTTGGAATATAAGCTTTCTCCTCAGGCATTTTCTAAGCCATGATTTGATTTCACCGAGATATGTCTGTTGGAGACGACTCTTCCATTCGTCATAGCAGTGCTGGCACTCGGCTATTGGAATCGCCTTAGCTGGTCGGTTACAGCCGTTTGAATTTTTGCGAGTGTCCCAAAATGAAGTCCCTTCAGATGAATTTACAATCTTGGGAAGAGGAAAAAGTCACAAGGACTCAAGTCAGGTGAATAAGGGGGCTGAGGAACCACAGAAATATTTTTACTGGCCAAAAACCGTTTATGGGAATTGCTGTGTGACAAAGCGCATTGTGATGATGTAGGATCCAATCGTTCTTGATGTTTGGTCTCACACGCATGACCCTTTTTCTGAGTCTTTCGA
This sequence comes from Osmoderma eremita, assembly GCA_031763485.1. Taxonomy (NCBI): domain Eukaryota; kingdom Metazoa; phylum Arthropoda; class Insecta; order Coleoptera; family Scarabaeidae; genus Osmoderma; species Osmoderma eremita. Next base: position 7,880 of record JARFOC010013206.1, on the reverse strand, counting down.
GAACCTCTCGGTAAAAATATTGATTAACTGTCTGACCTTGAGACACGAACTCTTTGTGAACGATTCCCTGGGTATCAAAGAAACAAATTAGCATGCTCTTCATCTTTGATTTGCTCATTCTTGCTTTCTTGGGCATTGGAGGACTTGAAGTGTGCCATTCAAGTTTCTGTTGCACTTCGCCCAAGTCTGAAGCAAAACCTGACAGCTCGAAATTAATGTCTTTCATTTGTAGAACGCACTACGAAAATCGGGTTCACGGAAGAAACGACAGTGGACAACCAAATGACGTGAGCGGGTTCAAACTTGCACTGAACGCGTATTACAATGTACACTTATGACCCCTCCATGTCCCGTGCTTCCCGTGTTGCCATATCAAACGCTGCGTTGTCAGTCTCATTACTTAGTTTACACACCTTGTATGCTGTGATGAATATTTTTCTTTACCTTACGTAACAGTCTAGGTTGCTAAATCTCATTAAAGACTAGGCTTAAGTCAAGACGTACTATATATTGGAGCCTATGCACCTGTGCAGTTGTAGGGTGTTAATCTCTAAAGCCAAATTGATGTCCTGGAATAGGTTAAGGTTAACCTAGAATCGCGTGAAACTTTGCAGGCATAGTTAGCCATATATCCTCAGCACAGGCTGAAGATTTCAACTGTGCACACCCTCTGGTTCGGTCTCTACGCTCCTCCAAAATTGCTCGATTGCACCTCAAATTTCCTATATTGTCGCTCAACTTTAATTGTGGACAGCAGAATCGCGTGAAACTTTGCAGGCATAGTTAGCCATATATGCTCAGCACACGCTGAATATTTCAACTGTGCACACCATCTGGTTCGTTCTCTACGCTCCTCCAAAATTCCTCGATTGCACCTCAAATTTCCTATATTGTCGCTCAACTTTAAATTTTCTTGTGACACTTGTGGACAGCAGAATTGCGTGAAACTTTGCAGGCATAGTTAGCCATATATCCTCAGCACACGCTGAATATTTCAACTGTGCACACCATCTGGTTCGGTCTCTACGCTCCTTCAAAATTTCTCGATTGCACCTCAAATTTCCTATATTGTCGCTCAACTTTAAATTTTCTTTCGACACTTGTGGACAGCAGAATCGCGTGAAACTTTGCAGGCATAGTTAGCCATATATCCTCAGTACACGTTGAATGTTTCAACTGTGCACACCATCTGGTTCGGTCTCTACGCTCCTCCAAAATTCCGCGATTGCACTTCAAATTTCCTATATTGTCGCTCAACTTTCAATTTTTTTGCGACACTTGTGGACAGCAGAATCGCGTGAATGTCGATCAACTCAAAATAGGTTTTATTTTTGAGATGCATTTAAACTTTTGACTTTGTATAGCGTGCAGTTACAATGTTTTGGAACAAAACCATTGCCAATAACAAATTCATTATTAACCGAACGAACTTGGGATAGCTCCGGATAGCCCAGATAAACGTACAAGGTGGCATAGAGGGGATAGGGTGAGCCAAACTATGTATCTATCGATAACGGCTAGAAATTCCAGGCGGAATTCTCGCCAGCTAGTCGGCGGTGGGCCAAATGAGGTATAAGAGGCGAAATCACTTCGCTCAAATTCGTCTGGTCCTTTCTGGAGAGACGGGGTTGAGACGAGGTGGTGTTGGTACGATGCGAAAGGACTTTCGGGGTGGTATACGGAAGAGGTGACGTGAGTAGGGGTAATTCGGCGCGCGATAATACGCGTTAACGAATCATTAAATCTGGGACGCGGAGTCGAAACTTTAACCGAAGATTAAATATAATAGTTCCCTCTAACTGCGCACTAATGTCAGTCATCATTTAAAATGTCGCCTCCTTAATTGTGACATTAAAACGGTCGGGGTATCTTGGTGGGTGGTAGAGGGCAGCACGAACAACGTTCCGAGATCTCGAAGGGCGAAAGAATGCGTACAGCTCGGGAGACGATTAGGCCATTAAGGCGATTGGTATGGATCCTTAATTGCTAATCAAGGAACCGATATATCACAAACTTTATCTCCTGCGATAGATTAGACAAAGAAAAAGCTAAAGTTGTGCATATCAGTAAGCGTTAGGTATTAGGTAAGATTTTACAGAACGATGTATACTATAATCTATCATATTGGCTGAAGCAAATGAAGACAAAAAGTTCAAATCAATTACTTTTTAATCTAATATCAACTATCAAGTCGCCTTAGGAATTGATTCTATTTGCGTCTTTGGCCATACTTTCATTTCCTGTGCAATTTTATTTTCAACTTCCTCTCTATATTTATTTGCCACTTCCGCTCTATATAATTTGTAAGACCGTATAAACTCGCATCCCAGCACATTCGTGATTTCATTTCTTCTCTTCCCCACGCGGCTGTTAAAGTCGCCCAAGATTAAAATTCGACAATTCCCGACTTCCACAACTTCTGCCAATTCTTCCCAAAACTCTTCCTTTCCTTTAATTGTATCATCTTCATTAGGCCCATACACTATCACCAAACTATTCTGTTTATCCATTTGAATTTGCATTTTAAGTATCCTTGGTGATATAAGTTCCCATTTACTTAAGTATTTCATGTGCTCTTCTTTTATTATATATCCTACTCCTCCAGCTGCTCTCATTTCTTTTCTTACACTACTGTATAGCATCACGTGCCCTACTATTTCGCATGTTCCCTGGCCCTTCTTCTTGGTTTCCGTCATTGCCAGTATGTCGCTCTTTCGAATTCTTCTATTAATTCTTGCTCCTTACCGTTAAGGCCTCGTACGCTCCATGTGCGGATCTTGAATGTTTTTCCTTGTTTGTTTCCTTTGTCTTTTGTTACAGTGTTATTGTGTATTTTTGTTAGTATTGTCTTTTGCAACCTCTGGTGTCTTTTCTTTATTTTATTTTCCCTATTCTTACCTTCCACCTCCTTGTCCATTTTAATTTCCCAATCGTCATCCGTAGGCTGTCCTGGTTGTCTGTCCATCAGTTTTTTGGTGCACTCATTCCTTTTGTGTAATTATTCCATTTCCATACTACTCCATCCACTACCATTTTGTTGAAACTCACCCTGACTTGCTTACCTCTGGTTCTTTCTTCTCTTGCTTTTTCTCTAATTTTCCTCTGAGTTTCTCGTTCCTCTACTGTTAGGTCATTATTAATATACACCCTCTGCTGTTTGTAGTTCCTCAGTTTGGCCTTAGTTGCCATTATTTCCTGGTTCTCTTCATCATTTCCAAGCTCTATCAAGTCGGTTTCACCACATAGCTTATACGCCGCTTTGGGCTTGGTATTCACTTCTAATGTCCTCTGTATGAAACTTTCCAGTTCACTTTTCAATACATTCAATACATTGTACCTGCAATACTGTATTATTAGCTTTTCTTTGCTTTTCCATATTTTCCACTCTATTCTGCACTAAGTCAATGCTATATATGTGCCTGCCTCACATTGTAGGATATTTACTTGATATTTTCAACAGTTATTTTATAAACAGAAAAATTTCTTGATTAAATGAAAGTTTAATAACACAATAGTTTATCCATTGTGTAATATAACACTAAAGCTCTAAGCAACTTAATACCCATTAGTGCCTTACCTGGTTTGTCCAAAGTACTTGAAAAGCTTCAGATTCCACACAAATATCCCAAAGTCAATATTACAAAATATTGAAAGAATTCATTGAGTAATGTGACCAAAGATGAAATATTTAATTATTTTGATAATCACTTGTACCTACCATCTATTATCGTAATACGTCGATAATGGCTTCAAACCCAGTGTTTAAATTTTTTTTTCATATACAATATAAATACGGTTTGGGTGGCGTGAAAAAGTTTCTTCATGGCTATGTATGATTTAGATCCTAGTAAAATCTTAGATGTTTATATATCTGCAAATATCAGTGTGAGGTTAGGTCCTAATATGGAATACAGTCAATATACGGAGTATATTCCATATTAGTGCAAAGTCAAGGCAAAGGTCTTCTAAGAAGAGAATGTTCTGGCAATGCGTTATGTTGACTAACATTAATCGCCATCAACGAAAAGAAATCTGGATACTTAAAAGCCGCAAGAGACCATCATTCCTACTATGTCAAAAAGAAGGCATAGCAAATTTGCAAAACGTGTTTGGGAAGAGAACCTGTACTCTCTCAGGCTATAGAACAGGAAGAACTTGAGGAATATCTACTTTCAATGTATAGCCACTTTTTTGGACTAACTATAGTGGATGTCGCCTTATGGCATACCAATTATTGGAAGCTAATGGTCCAGAACTTAGATTTTCGGAGGAACTTCAGCAGGTCGGCTGAAAATGGCTTAAAGCATTTTTGAAGAAGTATCCAAAATGATCTATCAGAACACCTACGGGGATATCAGTTACCAGAATTGTTGGCCGTAACGCAGTTTGATATGGCTGAAATATTTGGTAAATCTTACATCAAAATACAATGTGCAGAATACGCTAAAAAGGAATTTGAAGTAGCCGGACTGTATTCCCTACGAAGAAGTATTTTTGACCATTGAGAATTTCTAGCGGCCGAGCAAGATACCAGCAATGATAGCAACAAAGATGATAGAGATTATTTGAGATTAGATAGAGTCCTCAGTAACTGTGAGTTGAGAAAAGGAAGCCAGAGCCTCCAAGAATCTTCAAGCCTTTGACAAAAGGAAAAGAGGAACACCTACAACGGAAAATAAAAGAAAACATGTTAAGCCAGCAACTTAGAATTCAAATATCTTTGCAATAACAAGGAATCATTCAATGACCCAATCTTATAAATGGGTTTCATATCGTCAGCACAAAATACGGCTTCTTAGGGGGACACTATGTCGGTAATATCATTTATAAACATCACAAACTAAAGAGGGCCAAGATCAGATCCCTGTGGTATACCTGACTTAGAGTTTCCTTACCTTCGATCTTATACCTTCAAATGCAATATATTGCATTCTATCAAAGAGGTATGATGAACCAATCATCAAGCAAACTTGGTGAAACTCTGAATCTTAGCAACCTATGAAGCAGAATGTTATGGATGATCTGATCAAAGGCCTCAATATAGATAAAGTCCACGCGACCTTCGCTATTTAGAAGCTTACATGTTACGTATAACAACTTAAGTTAGTGACAGGGGAACGTTTGCTAACAAAACCATTGTTCTTTACCCATTTTTCTTCAAAAAGAATGTTAATGATTTTCTGATAAATTTCTCTGCAGGATTTTTGTTAAATTCTTGTCTTATAAATTTCCTTTTTTTTATAGTAAGCACTCTGGGAGATATGGACCACACATGGCACATGGCAATATCACGTGGCACATCGCAACTCAGTTCCCGAAATACGTGTCCAGAGTTCTTCAGCCATCAAGGTGGTAAGTGTATTTTTTACTTTTATTATTTTAAGGCGCCGTATCCTATTCTTTATACCATGATTTTGCTTGTCTTTTGGCTCAATTATTGCGAGATTATTCCATTGGTAAATCACATTATTTCGGTTTTCTTTGACAGGGCAATACTCTTCATCCGTTGCTATCGCGAAGGGCGTAGAGAGGTGGTAACAATATTGTCTTGTCTAAGCAGGTTATTAAGTGTGGAGTCCCACAGTGTTTCATACTGGGACCATTGCTTTAGTTGAGTATTTAATAGGTTATTCAAAATTTATGAATCGTACCACCCCTTGGTTGATATACAATTGTGCTGCTCTTTAGTAGTAAAGAGTTTTGGGAAAGTAAGTTGTGTAAGAATGACGATTTGTGCATACTGTCTCTTACGATACACTAATTAGTAAGTATAGAGTATAGCGTATAGAGTGTAGAGTATAGGGTGTAGAGTATAGAAGGTAGAGTATAGAGTATAAATGTATGCTCATTTATACTTTGGTGATCAAAAAACTTTTTTTTCTGCGATGAAGCTAAAAACCCAATGTTTAGACTTCGATCTTCGCTTGGAGGTTTACTTCTCACACTAATCTTAAGCTTGTGTAGAAATTGCATGGTATACCTAAGCATTTATATTCACATAAAGACATCTTTGGACGTGAACAATAATTATTTTAAAAGCAAATAGATAAACTGACTTCCGGCTCTTCCTGTATGTTCAGATTCCGTTGGATAGAAATATCGACGTTATGATTCCTCCAACATTAAATAGGAATAATAGAACTTTCTGCAAATATTTCTATTTATCTTTATTCAAAATAACCAACTCGAGAAAATACATAAAATGATATTACAATAAATAATATTAATAAAAATAATAATAAAGATAATAATATTAATAATAAAAAATTATAAAAACAACTTAAAATTATAGGGCACTACACGTTGGGGAGTTCAAATTTATCGTTCTCTTAAAAAATAAAAAAACCTAACAAAAAAACACTTGCATGAAACTATAATATAACAAACGAGTATAACTTATAATTACAAGTTTGTAACTATAAAAAAAATAAGAATCCTTACATGACTATCCTTATAAACTAAACTTATATCTTAGGTATTAATAATAATAAGTATGGTGGGGGAAAAGTTAACAGTTGTATGTGCATTACCTCTTAAAAATACTTTTTTATATTATATATTTTATTTTAAAATAAAAAAATAACTTAACTGCTACTGTCCTTAGATGGTAAAAAGAAATGTAAGAAAATAAACTACCTACCATTATCTGAGAAAAAATAATTAAATAATATTATGGGGTACCAAGATATTATCGTCAAACAAAAAATGCTCTTAAATTTAGATATAAATAATAACTAATTTTTAAGTAATATTAATGTAGAAAGAGAGGAAAAATTTTAAAGCTAATTTTTAAATTATATTTAATTTATCATTTATATAAATATAGCGATAGAACACCTTAGTAGTAATACTAAATTTAAATAATAACAAAAGAGGATTACTAGCTATGAAGTATAAAATTGTGTTCTCTTCGTAATTTAAGTGAGTATTTTAAATATAAAAATTAAATAAATTAAATAAATTAGATTATAACCTAAAAAATAATTGATTTGCTTTTTACGTCTTAAGATTTCAATTTGTTCTAAGCGCTTTTGGTACACAATAATCATATACCTTGGTTACAATTCGATGCTTGCTGAAATTCGTCGCACAAGAAACCGAAATGGTGTTTAAAAATGATGTGAATTCTTAATCATAGGATAAGAAAATTATATTTCTTTTTGATAATAGCGATCAATGAGGACAAAGTTCAGTTAAAATATAATAATAATAATATAAAGTCCGTTTTTTAACGTCTGTCCAAATATTTTCAATTTAAAATGATACGTTTGGATCAAGAACTGATGTCTAGATAAGGAGATGAAATTTGTGCTTTGGCAATGTAAAGGAAACAGAGTTAAAAAACCTTCACTTTCTGTATTGAAAGAATAAACAGTTTTGTTACATCAAAAATAAACATGAATTTCTCTTTCTCCAAATATTCTTTGTAAATTTATATTATCTGTGTAAAGTGTCTGATTGTGTTGTTTGTTGGGGGGAGTACAAAAATTCTAAGTTTTTACTTCGGGACAAAAACTAGTGTTTACAAAAAGATGCAATTTCAAGTCGGTAAATGTTGCAAGAAGATCCTTTTTTTACTAATACCAATGGGGAGTTTTGTTGGATTTAAGCAGGAAATAAATAAATAAATAAATAGATTCCCTTTTTAGCCATCTTTGTAATCTTGTGGTTAGTGAATAGCATTGTAATTATAATAGGTATTTTATTTTGGGCCAAGAATTTTAGCTCTCTATGTGGAGAGATGAAATTTGTGACTAGTCACAATAAGGAAATTGGGAGATTGTTTCACAAATGAACAGTTACAATCTTTGTAATTTGTAAATTTGAATTGTCTAAGTAAGGTGTTTGGTTGTATTGTTTCTTGGGAAGTGTATAATGAT
>JARFOC010013195.1:0-10640 GCA_031763485.1 Osmoderma eremita | reverse complement strand
AGCTACCTCAAGGGCCTGGACTTGTTGGATGAACTCTAGGATGCCATCCGCTCCACAATAGGACCAAGCGGCCGAGGCGGAAGGAGTTATCTATAACCCGGCGGATGACATCATTTTACCAAATACCCAAATACCCCTCTTCTACTATTCTACTCGAGTAATTATTCTTCTCTATAGAGAAGAATAATTACAAACAGAACAGAGTATACTCTTTTGTTGCATTGTCCGCTAAGATTTCCTTCATTCCACGTTATTCTGGGTCTACCTCTGGCCTGCTTTTCTTGTACTTTAGCTTCCTAAATAATTTTTTGATGTCCCTCCGTCCTTATTCTGGATACGTGATCGAACCATCAAAGTTGTTATGTCTCTTTTTTGTTGACTAAGTATACGTTTTATCTTTAAACGTCTTCCGATTTCTTTGTTTCTTTTTTATCTAACTTTGTTGCATCCTCTAGTTGTTGTTCATAAACCAATATCTAACAAAATTAAGGTTTGATAACTAAGCCCCAAGATATAAGATCTATTACACTGGTCATCAACATTTCAAATTTATTTTGTCCCACGGGGTAAAGTGGGTGAACTTGGTAGTATTTTTTACATTTATTTCATATCTGTTTTCAGAATTTTTCTATCAGGCGGGGTTTCAGACTGACAAGGCAATGAAATGTTGTGAAAGTATATTTTATAATGTGTATAAATCATGAAAAAATGACGTACAAAGTGGTATATTTACTTGGAAAATGTGCTGATATATGACATTCGGTTGTTCTTTGCATCAGAAACATTCCTCTTCAGCGTCCAACAAAATCCCATTGAACTGGTATGGCCATATGTCAAGGATTATACGAGGCACAATAATACAAGAGCAATACTTCCTTCAAAACTTGAATTTGTGTCGCGACACAAGAAACTCAACAATCACAGTTGTTTTACTCGTGACTTATTTTAAAATGTCACATGAAACTACGCTCATGTAAATTTTGTTCGCTACATAAATGTCTCGTGATTTAACTTATGTGAAGTTTTAACTCACATACAGCACAGTTATTTAGTATTTCATGAAACATTTTTTGAAAAATAGTGGGTAGTAATCTCTTGCATATAATATTATATAAATAATCAATATTAAAACCATGTCAAACACGTTGTATTTCATATATATGCCGCAAGTTACATAATCAGCTTCCACTTCAGTTACTTCAAATATATTTGAATAACTGTAATCATGTTATGATACGACGTCATGAATTGAGATGTCAAATTTTGGCTGTTTAGTTGCAAGAACAATGACAGGATGATGAGTTGATGACAGCTAGCCGTAGGACAGTGTGACAGCGACATATGAATGCAAAACCACAATTACAAATCTAAAGTCATTGCAAGACGTATTAATTTCGTAGCATAACGCATATTGCGTAACATTATATTATGAGCAGAGTTGCTCACTAGCGCCAACGAGCAGTGGCGGAGATTCTATACAAACTTCAGTATAACTGCGTGGCTCAACGAAACCTGTTATGTATACATGTATGTTGGCGTAAATACTATTTCGTGGTTCTACGTTTGTTGTAAAATTGTTGCCTACGTCGCGTAAACGACCAATATTGAGGAAAGTGACACAATCTATAGCAGAAATGCAGGAACTAAATTATGATGGCGTTAAAATTGAATATGTAGTTTGTATATCCCTTTAATATAGTTGGTCCAAAAAGGACCAACATTAACTTGTTCCAAAGATTATTTTAACTATAGAAATGTAACGTCACCAGATGAAGGTTCGTTTTCTGCACATAAACACCTTTTTTTCCTCAGGCCGCACTCGGTTTGTTGAAACAACTGTGGAAATGTATCTAATGCTTGTAATACAAACTTCAATACAAACTACAATACAGATTGTTGTCATTAAAAGGATTTGGCATGTAGTATATATACAATAGTCAAGTCAACAGAAAGAGTAGAGATAAAATAGTAAATATAAAAATCGATAAAATAAAATAAGTAAAGTAAAGTAATGTATACAAACAAACGAGCAAAACAAAAAAAAAATAGACAAACAACTACATAAACACACTAATGGGCTGACATAAATCGCTCGTCAAAGAACTCCTCTAACTGGTAGCACTCCTTATTTATCAATATTGCTTTAACACGTTTTGTAAAGTTTACTGGTGACAGAAATGTAATACTAATTATAAAGTTTTGCACCACAATAGTTCATAGAACTTTGTGAGGACGTTAGTTTGTGGTATGGCATCGTTATCGCATGTCTATTACGAGTTGAATAGGTGTGCTGGTTACCATTAAGAGGAAAACAAGTCTTATTCTCGTGTACCTACATCACAGTTGATAATATATACACCGCTGTTGCCGTAAGTATATTTTCCTTCTTAAAGTATATCCGACAACTCTGATCATATTTTTGATTGAAGAGAAGTCAAATTGCTCGTTTTCGTAGTGTGGATATCTTATGGATTTCTGTAGACATTCCCTAAAAAATAATCCCATAAGACAAGGGAGAATGAAGATAAGAGAAGCAAGCTATCTTAGCAGCTTCAGGGTCAGGAGAGGGGGGGGGGGGCTGCCCTATCCTCTTTATAGCATATAGAGCGGCGTAGAGTTTGCTGGGTAGACTACATATGTGTGGATGCTACCTTATATTGCTGTCGATGGTAATACCCAGAAATCTTGCTGAGGATGGTGTACCTTTCCTTGTCGTAAATACAATTTTCTGTGTTTTGTTTTGATTGATCTTTAATCTGTTTGCAGCAAATCAGTTTTTTACGTCGTTAAAGGCCTTCTTCGATCGCTCGTCGAGCTCTTTCTTGTTCGGCGCCTGCACCAAGAGCGATGTATCATCCCCGTACAAGCATGTATGTTCTGCATAAACAGTTGATGATATATCATTTATATATGTTATAAAAAGTGTAAGACCAAGGATTGACCCTTGAGGAACACCATATGCAACGCTTCCAAGATAAGAACGGGATCTGCGCCAATGTGTTAATTGCGTTCCATTTGTGAGATATGATTTTAATAATTACAACGCAATCCCTCCGTAATACTCGAGTTTTTCCTACAGAATGTTGTGACTTACCGAGTCAAATGATTTAGTTAAATCTAACATTGCCATTTCAGGTATTCGCCATGATCGAAAGCATTGTAAATTTTTGATACCATATCAAATATTCCAGTTGTTGTTGAGTGGATTTTTCTGAAGCCGTGTTGTTTAGTTGAGAAGTAATTGTTTGTTACAAACTAACCAACTAACCTGGACGCAATCACATGTTCCAGTATCTTGGATATGGCAGGTAAGACGCTAATGGGACGATAGTTTTCGCATTGTGCTTTATCCCCTTTTTTATGTGTAGGAGTGATCTTCCCCACTATCAATAAATCTGGAAACGCTCCCTGTTCCCAGCATTTATTAAAGATATTTGTGAGCGGGGCACTAATCTCTCTCTAATGTTGTAGATAGTTAACAGATTTTATTCACTTTGCAATTTCACCGAAGACCCTTTATACAGTAAATGTTTGGATATATATTATAATTTATTTCTGACGATTTATTTTATGTGGGAACTTTTAACGCTCGGCACTGACTGTTGGCGCAAATTGAGAAATTCTAATTATGACGTTAATAATTACCATTCAAATAATAAGATCATAATATACAAACGAATGCTTTCATGGCCAGAGTCAGTGTAAGATAAACTTCTGCCGGGTAATATGACACGGTCCAAACCCGGAAGAAGCGTAGATCATAATATTTGATGATACGATAACAACTATAATACTGTGATTGTGTATTGTATGCAAGTGCAGTTAAGCCTGGGACACATTCTTTTGTTATTTGTTTGCCTCTAAGCAATTTTGAAAGACTATAAGTACTAAAACTAAGAGTAGCTATGCGAAGATACTTATTAGTGTATTCCCGTATTCATATTTATGTCAAAATGTAGGGGGTAGTACCACAACTCACAATCAGTAAAGGCTTCAGTTAAGTTGGCATGAAGCGAGATATCACTCAACAATAGTAATACTGTGCTTTATAAATTCTGTGGAATATTTTTGTATCAACTTTAATAGATTTTCAAAGAAATATTTGCGTCAAAATCTAAAAAGCATAGCACACTCCAGTTGGGAAAAAACTTGACATTTTGAAATGTCATTTTGGTCTGAAGAAATGCCGGAATTACTAAATTTTAGTGTAATCATCGATAAATGAAGGAGCCAGATGAAGTAGCTCGCCCTTGTTCAACTGATGAAAACTGCGTATCTGGTTTAATCGGCAGCGTCTTAACCCTAATCATATCAATACTAGTATGGCTACAAAAAATTGGTTGTAAAAACACTGGAAATGCAAATGATTGTCAGAACGCCTGCGACTTCAATTCAGCATTGGAACAACTGACATTAATCGCTAAGCAAACAGAAAGTTACGGCAAAGTCGCCGCTACAAGTAGTGCACACAGTGGCAATGGTAAAAAGCTTAAAAAAGATGATAGTAAAAAAAGTCTTAAAAGAAATAAGTCCGCAGAAAACCACGCCGTTTTATATGCAGTAGGTGAAGATGAAGTCTGGAGTCCAGATTGTAAAAAATGTTGTAAGAAGGTGGTTGAACCGAAGGAGAAGAAAGAAAAGGACAATGTGATTTTTGAAGTCGTAGCTGCGCAAATGGTAGAGAATGAAGCGCAGACAGATGTCAAAATCTTTGTTGATAATTCTACACAGCCAGATGAACCTTTTGCGGAAGAGAAAGATACGCACACAGATATACCTTGTCCTTGCCCTATTTCAACGCAAGTTTCAAAGCACAGCATACCACCGCCCCAAGATAAGCCAGAAAATGCAGACAAAGAAGTACAAGTTGACATTGAAACACCTACGAAAGACGAAACGTGCGAGTGCGACACATTAGGTAAGGACGCCAGCGTCAAATTTCAAAACGATAAAGATTCAACTGCCCAAACATCAGGTAAGAGCAGTTTGGAAATAATTGATGGTATCTGGAAATGAATGTTTTTGTATATGGTATATAAGGCAACTTTTCCTCAAAATTTAGAATAGAAAGTACACTAAAAATAGAATAAATTTTAACATATTTTCCCCTCTAAATAGCACTAGTTATTTTTATATTTCACTATTTTATAGTTATATTCCCATATATGTATCACGAGGTTATCTGTCAAATTTATACACACAAGTTTAAGTAAGTCAAGAATTAGGTTAAGAATTCAGATGTAACCTGTCATTGCTATCAACAGCGCATTCAAACAGTGGAACTAATATGTATATCGTTTGAAATACTTATTTAGAACAGGTTATTAAGCCAATAGATTATTAGATTACTTACTTTCCATGAAATTCTGATAGAAAGCTGCCTAATACAAGGTTAATACCTCCCATAATAGTCCAATTCGCCCTTTAGAAAACGGTACAGCACTTATGGAAATACCTCACATCTTTTTGGGGTAAATATGTAAATAAAATATGGTCAGAGCAAAACGTAATATACTTATGGGACCTACATTCTTCTGTAATGAAATTAATTTAAGTCATTGCTTAATCAGATTTTGTTATAATAATTTACTAAGTTAGATAGGATTATCATGGGGTAATTTCATATTTTGTTTGTATAGCTGACATACAGCTGTCACTTTATCTACATATAACCTACAGTCTAGTGTTTAACGTATCCATGAATCAATTTTTATACACCTTATGTTGTGTGGAAATCCCTATCAAACAAATTCGAATTATGTGCCGTGGTTAATCAAGGTCCTATTTTAACATTTGCCCTTTCAAACAATAATTGAAACCTCATGGTTAGACTGTTTACTCCTGAAATTCGAAATATACACATTATGATTATAATATAAAAAAATTTTCAACAGAATTTTTATTAACGTTAATTATCTAAATATGATACTCTTGGTACGAACTTATTCATAAAAAGACATTTAAAAAATAGATATATAATAGATATAGAAAATTTCCATTTGTTAAATAAATCTCAGTTCATTTAATACATATGTATTTCTTATAAAAAATATTTAGTTATTCAATAATGTGCTAAAGCTCAAATTTGAAATGCAAACGACATCTTGTAGTATACCTCGGAATCATGAATGTCTAGAGTGCTGAGATTGTAGGGATATACATTAGCTACTGCTTTTACTGTTGGCTGATAAAACAGGAACTTTTATTTAAAATCAGACAGAATAAAAGTGGTCCTTTGTCACTTTCCTTTTTCAAACTAATGTTAAAGTTAAAATTTTTTTAGCAATAAAATGTTAAAGTATTTTACCTTGACCAAAATGTTCTAATATTGAATGTGCAATTTTTTTTAATGTTATGGTCAAACTTTATAAATCAAGCAATATTGATATAATGACTTTCCTTAGACAATATTTCCTAACGCAATATTACATTTAAAATATTATCTTTTCTATTCTTATGTCATAACTATTTGTTTTGAGTTAAAATGAAAAGTTTTGCCAAATTTGTAACAATAATATGTTCTAACACTGCGATATTGTTTCACGATGCTATGCCTTCGTCAAGTAAATGATAACTGAAACAATATGAAACAATATGGTCCGTGCGATTAGTATTATGAATACGTTTTTGTTTTTTTTATAGAAAGACCTGTTAGATTAGCAAGTATTTCATGTGCTTCTTTAAATACTAGTTACAACTCCCTTTTTGTTCACCCTGTGTAGAAAATATGGAAGGTGAAGATGACTACGAAGACGACGATGATGAAGACGATTACAACGATAGTGGACCGGATTACCTGATTTGTCCGCAAGATTGCATTCAATTCCCCCAACGTCCACCATCTCCCGTGTATCGACAATCTCAATACCCTAAAGGACAGGTAATTATCAATGATAGCCAAACAAGTATTTACAAATAGGTGTCTTTTGATTTTATTACGTCCAATTATGGAAACTTACCTATTTTGAAATACTATTCAATTTAATGAGGAACTAACCACAATAAAAGTAATCATAATATACTCTGTAGTTAATACGCCTTTTCGATGACATTACAAAAGGCTTATGGAAATATCGCAGACCGGTGCACGCCTTTTTTTTTGTGTAAATACATGAATAACAATGCCGATCAAGCAACATATATTATATGTACGCGTATGAGGCTTCATTCTGTAATGTTTAAAATGTAAAGGTATAAGTTCCTAAAATACATGGGGAAAGTCTGGCATTTAATGTTTGTGTAAGTGACATTTAGATGTCACTTTCTTATTCTCAAACCCTACTGTCAACTGTCAACGGATGTAGTATGCCCCATATACCGGGTCCTTTTTTCTTCATTACACATACATTTTTCTTCACAAAGAAAATTGTTTATGCATTAGTGAAATAACACACAACCAGATATACACCAGTAAAGAATTTACCTATACCTTTTTATTTTTTAAATAATCAAGTTGCCAGGAGAGAAAAGAAAACAATGTTTTCTTCTAATAATTTATCCTGAGTATCATACATCAATCACAAATTAAATACACTTTATCATAACTTATTTAATTTATGAACAGGTATTGCAAAATGAAATGGTGGCAATAATAACGTGGTATCAGAAGAATAATAGTTTATGGAATGTTAGGGACAATTATCCTGAAAGGCCTATACTCTGTGCGAGAAATATTCTCAATTCTTAACATCATTAAATGAAAACTTAGAAATTTTGAATAAAATGCCTTTTATCGATGAAGCTATATTTACCTTTGTTATGGTGTTTTGTTTGTCTTAATTAATCGTTAGAATAAAATAATTTCTTCATCCAAAGTTGAAATTTTCCACTTTCTTCATTAAAAACATAAACAAATTCTTCATAGCTCTGTTTTGCAATACAAATAATATTTCCATATCTACCTGATCCTACTATATTTTCCTAATACATTTTACCAGCTTTGTAATAGACTTAAAAAGTTTCATTTACCTGCGTTGCTCTTATGGACCACATCCATCCTTTTTATTTTATACGTATTTGTATATGTCTATCCATTTCCATAACGGGGATTGTTACCATTTATTAATAGATGGCTGTTAGTGCTATTATGAATAGACTTGGCAACGTTGGGTACTTGCCCTATAAGAGCAAAACTTCCTTTAAAAGGTGAACTAAACGATAGATCCTTTAGGTTTGTTACGAACGTAGTAGCACTGGAAACGCTGGGTTTTGCTGGAAGCTCTAGACTTCATTATGGTGTCACGCTCGTTGAATCGTGAACTGGTTGACTATCATGTTGCTGTGCATTGACAATTTTCATTTTGACAGGGAATATGTATGAGTAATAAATAGAAGAAGAACCCGGTATATTCTTATTTTGCCTGAATAAATTATTATTAAGTATTTATTAACGGGGTGTTAGAAATATAATAATTAGGGAAATATAAAAATAATACCATAAAAATAAGCACAATTGATAATGACATGGCTAACAAGGCACAAGATGGTAAATGATGTAGCTAATTTCACTCTATTCACATTGTTGGAAAATATTGACAGATTTGTGCAGTGGTAAGTTAGATAGTTATATATGTTAATTCTAAACTACAAATGGTCCAATAGGAGCCTGCACTGTCTTCTAAACGGCGAATGGTTTTCTTTTATATAGAAAATACGCAGTGTCATAAATATCTGTTGTGCATACCAAAATGCTGCTTAAGCGCGATTTTTTCCCAAAGTATAGGTACAAAACTGTCTCGTCTCCTTTATTCCCTAAATTTTCTTTAATGTAAATAAACAGCCCTGCGAAAGCATTAATTGCGACGTACAGCGCGATAAGGAATCTTGCTTCAATACGTCAAAAATCATAAATTTGCCTTCACACTTTTCATCAAATTTTTGGAATATCTTGTTATTAATTTGCAGTAGAACTCGGAATTTTGTATTTTCCACTATCGCCCTACAACTTTCGAAGAGATTAACATAGAAACATGTTCGCAGTTCAACATTTATTAATCCTGTATCCCTAACAAAGGAGTATAAGTATTAGGTGTTCCATTAAAAAGAAAATAACTTTAATGTTTTTCTTATAAATACATGATTTTAGATAAACAAAGGAGTTGTTGGCTAGGTAATACCCTAGCTAGTTCTAGATAGTTCTAGACTATCTAGAACCTCTATTTGAGAATTTTTCTGTTCACATCACCAGTGGCATAATACTTATCGGGGTTACTCCATTGGTGATCTGACGAAGAGCATATCTTACTTTACAACTAACCAGAGATACTCTGTGCTTGCTTTATGCTAACTTTCCGAAATACGCATTTAGAGTTGGAATTGTTATGCAGAGCGCGCTATTTCTGCATGTTTGTTGTGTTATGCTAAAGTAACCGAACTTCGCCAACAACATTAAGTTCTGTTATGTATTTTTAATGTAAAAGGTATTTAAAAAACGGAAGTTGCCCTGGGAGGGTAAAGCTATTAAGAATATCGTTAATATTAATTCTGTAGGATGATTTTTCACGATTTTGGTAACATCCATTCAAGGCGTTTCTAAATCTAACAGTGTCGTGAAATTTTACGTAACTAAAATGCTAAACAAATTTAGTCATTTTTTAACTAGAAAGAAATTAATAGCAGACCCTGAGCATTAAAGCAGAAATTTGACATTTGAAACGGAAGTAGAGATTTTTTGACTCTTTCCCCTAAAAAAAGTTCGATCTTATTTGGATAAGGTATAAACATTTTACAGCAATGTTAGGGTTTCAAACGGGTCAGACTGCATATGGAATGGCTAAAGTTTTCGACTACCCTCGATGCTTTTGTCCCTAATCCGTCGAAAGAGCGAAGCATTACCGTATTTGTATATCCTTGCATATGGTAGGCCCTTTAGTTCAAAAACTTTCTTATTCTCAAAACAAAATACTTTCGTATTTTTTGGCTATTGATAATAAATGAATAGATGGCAATTACACCTGATATTGTCATAATCGCAAATCAAAGTACAAAGCAAAATTTACGTGCCACTGTCCGGCGGCCACCCGCATCAGATTCACCACTTTGGGACGGACATTACTGCCCTAGTTGCCCTGAAAAATTACTCTTACAACAAGATTCTGAGCTACCTCAAGGGCCTGGATTTGTTGGATGAACTCTAGGATGCCATCCGCTCCACAATAGGACCAAGCGGCCGAGGTGAAAGGAGTGATCTACGATCGAGCGGATGACATCATTTTCCCAAGTAGTAGTAGTAGTAGTACTAAGCAAAATTGGCAAATCACATAACAATTAGGCGTTTAAAAAATAATAATGAAGATTTTCATCTGTTTATGCATGCTTTAAATTTTCATCATTTGAGAACATTATTGTGCAATTCCTAAGTTTTTTAAATAAAGCTATTACAGCTTATTTTTAGTTGTCTACAGCGTCAATTATACGGACCAAATCTCCGAAACAGATTTTCGGTGTGCTTAAAGCAGGGGTTCCCAAAGTGCGGCCCGCGGGCCAACTGCGGCCCGATCGATACGATATATTATATTTTTATTAAAAAATAAATAAGTAAATAGTAAAACTTATTTTTTTGTTTTAACCCTGGAAGGTTACTCTTCATTTTAGTACATTAAGGTTACTCTTCGTCGAATGGACGAACTATTAATAAAAAA
>JARFOC010013184.1:0-10640 GCA_031763485.1 Osmoderma eremita | reverse complement strand
AAGTTGGTGTGATACTGTGTCAAATGCTTTACTCATATCACATAGAATCATTTCCACGAATTCCTGGCGATCTTGCGTCTTTAATATTTCTTCTATGGATTCAACCAAGCCCGTGACCGTTGATTTTCCAGCCCTGTGCCCATGCTGCGAAGGTGTAAGTAATTTTTGTGCTTCAAAAAAGGAAACTAGTTGTTTGCATATTATACTTTCCATAACCCTGGATAACGTTGGCAGCACTGACAGCGTTCTGTAATTTTCTTGTATGTGTTTGTCTCCTTTTTTATAAATTGGTGTTACTATAGCAACTTTCAGTTCTCTTGAAAATGTACTGATGTAACAATACAACGTAGTTGTTATGTCACACGGAGTAATATTATTTTTAATTGTCAAATAAAATTGTTAATTATTTTGGTATCGCCAACACTGACAATAGGATAAAACTTTGAATATAACTCGATTAGCGGTTTAAACTTACTCGTACGTTACGCAGGTGACTCGACTTGCGTCTGGTTAGCAACGTCCTCGAATATTATAAGTCGCATAATATTCTTATTCTATTAATAGCTATAGTATTATTTTCGGGTGTCAATCCATGAGAAAAGTATTATTACAGCATCAGGTCGAAGTGTTCAAAAATCTGTAACAATTCTTGGAAACGTGTCGAGAACAGATTCAATATCACAGAGAATCCGCAGACACACCGAATTTCATCCCTAAGCCCTCTTACCAATTTTTTTTTATCAAATTACATTGCTATAAATCTGTATTATTATAGTTATATTATATATAATCAGCTACATTTCATTATGAAACATTAGGTGTCCTATCTACAAGGACTTTATCAATCCATTTTGATCGGTCCCCATTTTCCTCATCAAAGAGTTCTTGTGAGTTCTCACTTCACAAACTACACTTCTCCATTTTTTGTTGTGGGCGATTTGGTTCTTCCATCCTTCGATATTTAACCTTGTTATGTTCTCCTCTACCGGGTCTATCTCGCCCCTTCTGCATATAGGTTACGATTTTGGTTATACTTTCATTGTTTAATATTTGATTAATCTCATGATTCATTATATTCACCTTCATTCATTTTCTTCACACCCATTATTGCGCTTACTTTGACCTTTTATTGATTGTACCAATATTCTCGTTAGCATAGAATCCATCACTATTGCAAATAGTGGTGCCGATACAGTATCTCCGTCTTACCCCCTTATTTATGGGTGTAGCACCAGTCATTCCTCGACCATACTTTGGCTCGTGCATCTTGCAATGTTAGTCGTATTAAAGTTCGAAGCCTCCTTGGGGTCTTTATGTGTTTCCGATCATTCCCTGATTAGTGGTGGCAGGGTTGTTGGAAGTCATAATTATTACTACATTACTAAAATATAAAACAAACTTTTCGACTTTGGTTGATGGAAAATAAGGCATCATTTTCAACCCCACTGCAGTTTATCCACACACCAACAAAATATTCTTGTAGTCACTGTGATGTATTCAATACACACAAAAATCAGACGTTATATTAACACCATAACCACACATATTGTTTAAAGCATTGTCACCATAGTAACTACCAGAATCAGTTCGTTTATTTAGTATAAAGCGAAAATAATGTGAATGAATATGTAAGAAAACATAAAAAGAAGGTAATTGCAGTAAAAAGACCAGGATTTCTATACAATATATACTTATATTCACAAACGATTGTCGTAATTTTAATATTTTATCAGTATGTAAACCGAACTTTTATGAAAACTGTATCAAAACCAATCTAGAATCTCATAAACTATCCATCCCTCATAAGAGAAGATGTATTTATCTACAAATTCAAATCTTGCACATATGGAGGCAGCACGCATGAATAAAACAAAACATTCCTCAGTTCTTGAATGCATTGTTTACAAGAGTTGTGACTTATCAAGTATAGATCAGCCTTTTCCTGTTTATGCTCCAAATATCCCAGAAATCTGTGAAGCGAAAGGGATTGCGTGAAACCAGTATTTATTTTGCTAAGGTTCGATTGTGTGACGTTCTGTAGTGAAGTTTGACCGGAAAATAAAACGTCAGTTTGTAAGAAGAATGTGGTTAGATACCGAGTACATCAGATTAAAATATTTACCGTTAATAAACAACTACATACATACAATTGTGCTGTTGAAACTAACATGATGCAGTTGGATGTTATTTCGTGATTGAAGAAAAATAATTAAGTATTCACGGTACAGAGAACAAAGAGTAACAAACTGGGTGTGATTGGCATTTAGGGCTTGAGTTACCTTCGAAATTTCGACAAATTTCAGTTTCTCGTGATTTATGCCTCTTTTATGAACAATAAAAGCTTATATTACAACCGCCCAGCCATTCTTTGTTAATAAAAATATGTAGAAAGCTCTCATAAATCACGCGTAAGTGATGCTTTGAACGTACACATGCTTTTTCACTTCATCTCTAAACTATCGCACATAAAAAGAACACTAACTTTTGAATTTATATAAAATAAATAAACCTATTGAACGTAATGAATTTGTTGTGTGACTGCAAATAGTTCCTGGAAACGAAATTGTTTACCTGTACGCATAAAGAAACGCGCTCGGACAGTCGCGTATTTTCGCAAACGTTCTAGACGCTCTATACTCAACATTAGAGGATTTCCAGAAACAACTATTGGCGAGTATAAAAGCCGGCCACCTGCGCGTCTAGTAGTCCTGTAAAGTGGACACTTTTAGTACTCCTAGCATTTAGTTATTTTTACATTGACTTTCTTTCTCCTGATTGTAAACTGATACCTGGTTTCAACTAATGTTAGCACTTTTAATTGGAATATCAAACCCATTTTTCCCTATCATGTCAGGTTTCTCCTCAATAGCATTTCCGTTTTGCTCAGGTGCAAATTCTTGAATATCCTTAATAAATGTAAATGTTTAAATTGTTCGAATTCAGAGACACTCCAAATACATTTAGGTCATTAGCATAGTGTGCATATAATATCTCTGCCCCAATGATACCTACGTTCTCTAAACAATTATAAATGAAAACCCAGTATATTAAGTCAACGTTTCTTTTTTTATTACGGTTTAATTCTTAGAAAATGTTAATGATTTCAGGTGTATTTAAGATCAAATAGGGACAATATTAAATGTCAGTAGCAAGGAAGAAAATGCATCATATCTACTACGCGAAAATGTGTCAATAGTGCAGATTCTTTCCGTCGCATTTCTGACGGCTTCATTGTTTCCAGTCACAAGACAAATATCAGTGTTTTAGTTAAGAAGTTATACTTGGCCTGCTTTGGCGTGAAACTTGCTAGACTCTAGCAAGGTGTTATTCTTTTTAGATTGAGGTTTATTATTTATTGGTCCACCTCTATAATTACTACTTATATCACTAGAGATCATTTTTGCAGGCTTGCCAGTGATGTATCACAAGTAGGGGGTTGCTATTTTTTTTTGTTGGGGTAGATGGGACGTAAGGGGTTAAGGGAAGTGAGTTCTCCATTGTGCCATTTTATATCCCGCTTCCTACCTTAGAGACGGTTTTAAGCAATTTTAAATATTTTCTTTTGCCTAGGAGATATTGCCCATTTTAGGTTTTATAATTGACACCCGTATACGTATGAACTATACACATATAAAGGCCAAAAAGATTAAATCACCTTATGTTTTTCCTTTAGCCTTCAATCACTCAAACCAAAATGTTTCTAGCTGTGTTAAAAAGATCATTTTCTCCAATTGACAAATATATTCAAATAATACTTCTTGTCTTCTGTAGGAATCTTTCTTCTCCTGTCTGCATGACTGTATACCAGAAACTTAATTCTACCTAGTTACCTTAATCATTCTAACGGTACTCTTACAATAAACTTAATTTCGAAAATGGTTTGTCTAACATGAGTACTCTATTTATACTTCTCAAGTCCTGCAGTTCTAGTAAAAATAATTTATGTACCATATGATAAATGTGATAACAAGTTTATTACATAAGAAGGACAAAAACAACAACAAAATTAAACAACAATGGATAAAATATAGATTTGGGGCCCTTTTTGGCTGTTAAAATAAATATTAATAAGAAAAAATACGTAATGGAATAATGAGTAATGTAGGAGTTTGCGGACTTAACTCTCCGGATTCCGATTTTCTAATTCGCCGCGGCTACCAGATTCGACGGGGAGTTGGGGTTTAAAACAGCCAACCTGCTTTGATCGCTCCCTGGTCTTCGCTCTCTTTATTGGCCCGACTCACAAATAGATATGTCTGGATTAATGACTTATTACGGGGTTAAGGGGTCGATAACAACTTTTACTTAAATGGCGCAACCAGTCGAGTCAATTAATGTCACTCTAAACTCAGTAACACCCTCAGCCAGGTCAATAATTGTCCCTTGACTGACTTTTATTTCATTTATTTATTTACTTTTTTTTCGTAATGTCAAAATTGACATCTCGCCTCCTGAGAATTATCCCAGTCAGTAATGTCATCTGACTGACTTATTTTAATTTAGTTTTGACGTACGTATTTAAATAAAAATATTTTAAATTGTACCGTTCCATTACATCATGTATTTCATATACACTTTTACATGCAAATGTACTCAAAATCCACAATTTAGAACCGAAATCATCGAAGTATTTAAATGTTCTCTTTGCAAAGTCAATCTGCCATCCTTGCGAAAAGATTCTGCGAAGAGCAAATCATTGTGACCTTCGTACAGGAACTTGGTTATCCAACTCAGGCATAGTAAGCGGCCCCAGTAACGTTCGTGGTAAAGTTTCGGCAATAGGCGAAGTCTAAAGCCTATCTAATCATCAGGAACGACATTAACATGTTTATGCTTTCAGGTTTCTGCACTCGAAATTGCTCGCCTACACTGCTGAAAATCAGAACGGAGAACTGGTTGTAATCGTTTCTTCAAGTTGACTCCCGGAAGAAGGGGAACAACCCCTTGCAACTGTAGTGCGAGATCTAATCGCCTACAATAATAGGAGCAAGACACCTCTGATTGTGGGCTGCGACGCTAATTCCCTCCACACGGGATGGGGAAGCAACGGTATCAACCCCAGAGATGAGTCACTTTTTTTATTACATTGCAGGGGAAGGGCTAATTGTCAATAATGTTGGCTCTGAGCCAACCTTCGTTACCTGCAACTGGAGGGAGCTACTAGATGTAACTATCAGCTCGAATATAATGAGCACGAAAATTCAAAATTGGAGGATGTCATCAGAGCCGTCATGAACTCTCCACCCATACATTCAATTTGAACTTATGATAGGGCATGGAAAATCGTGACCTACCGTGACTACAAATGCACTGACTGACAAGGACACCTTACTTCCCTGCAATCGATTCTCAACAATGCAATTGATTCTTATCAGAGCTGTGATTTAATGGAGATAGCAGCGGAGCAAATCCGTGATGCGCTAATCTCAGGATATCACATGAACCTGCAATAACCCGAGAGTTAAAAAACACTGCAACCTCGAGCAGCATGCACATTTTTCAGGTTGAAATCTATGTCATTGAAATATGCGCAAGAGAGATTTTGAACAAGAACCTCAAGAACAAATCAATAAGAATTTTCAGCGACAGACAGGCAGCATTAAAAGCATTGGAGGTGCACAAATGCAACTATAGACTGATCTGGAACAATTCTGAATGTAATAGGGGCGGCTAATAACCCCAATCTAAAGCCACTCTCCCAGTCAGGGCAATGAGACAGCCGACACTTCTGCAAAAAATAATGCCGCGGGGTGTTTCCAGGGTCCAGAACCTGCAAATTGGTATACCAATTTCAATAGCCAAACAACTAATAGTTTCTGGTTAATACAAAAAGTACTCCAATATTGGAGCAATTCTCCTGGATTGGTACAGAGGGAGTGCATCGCACTTAATCATGTCAGAACTAGAGAATTACTAGAACTTGACCGTAAGAGGGCCACAATAATTACTTCTGTGTTTATAGGTTACTGCAGACTCATAAAACACCTACAGAGAATTGGCTTATCGGAAGAAACCGAATGCTGGCTATGTATGGACGACAAAGAAACTGTAAAGCACGTTTTGCGCCACTGTCCTGCGACCATCCGAATTAGGAACTCCATCTTTGGGAAAAAAATTACTTCCCTTGCTGATCTGAAGAATTCCTCATTGAGCAAGATTCTAATCTACCTTAAGGGCCTGCACTTGTTTGATGAACTCTAACATGGCATCCATTCTACAATAGAACCGTAGTAAAAGGGACGGATAATAGAACCTGTCGGATGTTATCCCTCCAACAAGTAGCAAGTAGCAAGTAAGTACAAAGTCAACTATCATAATACACTACGATATATACACTAACCCCTCACAGATGAATTGTATGCGATTCTAACCTCAAAATTCATTGCCAAGTTGCCACTTATACCTATATCTTTCCTCATATACATTGAACGTCGTTAGCATCACTAGAGAATAAACGGAATGATAGCTCAGAATTACCATTTCTCCCAATCTATCTTCCCCTCCACATAATAAACAACCAGGGATACGGTAACCGCACGAAGACAATCGACTCTCGATTTATTCCTTCGCCACGGCCTAGCACATAGTACAGGCAGAAACATCTGGCGGAGAAATGCGAAAATTAGATTTACGGTTAGTTATTACGCTGGCGGTAGCTCAGTACGCAGTAGTAAGTAGTAAATCTTCGTTTCAGGTTTGGGTGATGATTGAGGGTCGGAATATAACGGGGAGATGTTAATTGATAATGAGTCTGTAATTTGTCAGAATCTTGTCTGAATAAGCTGTCGACCGCCATATAATGAATAGACAGATGTGGGAAAGGATTTAGGCGAGCAGTTTTGATTAGGTGGCAAGTAATGAATGGATGTAGGAAGTGCAACAATGGATTTAAATATTTGAAATGTGAAATTAACGAATGGCATGCGTCAAGATATAGAAGCGGAAATCTGTATCCAAATTTAACCATAAATGTTCTAGTTTGTGCGATCGCACGTAAAAGAAAACGTTAAGGTTACAAGTATATACAAACAGGTTAGATTGTATTGCGTTTTTGCTGGTGATAATTGTACACCTTTCATTTTTAATATCAATCTTTATGTTAATTAATTTATAAAAAAATTACCTCAGTAGTTTTCGTTCGTTTAAAATATTTAAACTGATCTCAGATCCCTGATATCAATATGAAATTCATTTAACTCACTAACTAATGCAATTTGAATGCTTGCATTCCCAACTTATGCAATTACCCTCTTAGAGGATAACCTTCTGCAGATGACGCCATACATTCAGTATTAACACCACCAAAATTCACCTAATATTAATGTAATTAGTAGAACAGTGTTTAACCGATTCAAGATAATAGATCCGCTACAGTAACGTGGTTAGTTACTCTCCCAAACTTTCGAACGATTAAAGCTTATAGTTTCATAACAAGTTTGTTCGTGTAAATTTAAGAAAAAGCGCATCCTATTATATAGAAAGAGTAAAGATTTTAGATTATTACCAGTTACCAGCGAGAAGAAAATATGTGCATATACCAATTTGTGCAGCTAACATTAGGATTGATTTCTGAGGGTTTGTCTCGGTGTGTAACATCACTAAGAACGTCTGTCAAAACCGATGGTCGTAAACCAGACTTACCCATAGAAATGATATGTTTATTTTCAAGATGATGCACTATTCTGTCAATACAACCACTCACCATGTTGTCTTCTAACGGCACTGCCGAAATGTGGTTTTAAAATAAAAGCGCCTCGTGCTAACTTATGACGCCCTAATCTGGTGGCCATGAATGCGACGAGTGGCAGCCAGGAACAAGCCGATACATGTGCATATGTGACACATGTTACTGGAGCAGGAATTTCCTCTATGAAACAAAATTGATTTAAGCCTTGCTCTGGGAGGACATACCTCCGTCTTTTAGGCGGGGCTATTGGGAATCCTGCAAGGTACGATTGAGAGTCACGTAAGGGGCATTAGGTGGGAGCATATTGCTCTTTACTACCATAGCCAAACTGCCCCAAAGGCTCTCAACAACTAGAGAATCGCTTCGGGATTGGTGCTTCAAGGCTACAACACCTTGGAGGCGATCGCAGCACATAATGTCGTATTACTCATGCGGGTGAGGGGACAGAGGGGATACCCAAGTAACGAAGCTGCTACCGAGTTGGCGTGTTGGGCTCTTCCTTTCTAGCTCTCACGTCGATGATACTCAACAACCTGCAGATGGGAATCTGCAACTGGATGCTGCCAGGCACGTAGAGCCATTCCCAGGTTATCGTCCAGGAAGGCAAAACATCGCCTGCTTCCCTCTCGCAGCAATCTTCGCCAAGTCATAGAGCTATTAACCGGCCACTGCAAACTAAATAATGCATCGCATCGGGCTAGTTACTATACTCCTCTGCCGTTGATATTACATTGAAGATGAAACGCTGAAACACATTTTGTGCGATTGTCCGGCGCTCGTTCAACATGAGAGCCTCTATTCTGAGGGAGTGGTGATATCGGTGGCGCCTCGACTGTCGCACTGCTCGAATTCATTGGGCTGGCTTGGGTAGGTGGTGAAGGAGCGACACCGAAGGGGAAGCTAGCACAGAGGGCCCAATATGCTAGCTCAAGTGCATCGAATCAGTATCCAGAAAGCGCATTTTATTGAAATGTACTAGGTAACTAACAAGCTCAAGTATTTGAGGTGACAGTAGTATTGAAAAGAACTGGTTTTAAAATAAAAACAAAATCAATAAGAACAAGTATAAGACCACCAAGACAAAATACAAAAACTAAAGACTAACTACTCGTATATTTTAATGGGCAGTCAGTGTTAAGTTTATTATCGCTGCGTAACTGTTAACTTGTGTATTGAATTCATAGCAGTTCACGGTACTTGGTATTATTCCGTTATTCCGTGTCCGACTTTAAAAAAACCCGCAATAAAATACATCTGCGACGCAAATAGGCATTTTTACCCTATTGTCCCAATATCCTGTATTCTAGGAATAAGTACTTTCTCGGAAACCATAACTCTTGACTACACTATGTACAAATTATATACAAGTAAATACTGGAGATACGCCCCCTAGACTCGCAGTCAATAATTTAAGTTAAGGTAGTTTTCTTTGGTTTGTAAAATACAAAATTAACAGTAGTACTGAACCGTCAAGTATAAAGTATAGATGTAAGCAAGTATTATTCCTGACATCGCAAATTGTAACATCCGAAATAAATTTGTGTTAAGTAGTGTCATGGTTCTATTATTTATTAAACGAAGCAGTGTAAGAAACGCCAGCCCCTACAATTCCGTGCAGTCAGTCAGTTCAATAAAGCTAAGGTTGAAAGTTTCACTAAAGCCGTTTCGATAAATTTAAACAGACCTTTGAATTATTTGAATTAAGGAATTATTTGCTTTGAATTAATAGATAAATAATAAGTGTATTACTATTTAACAAAGATACACATTTTCAAAGACCATATTATTAAAGATACACAGATCCGCATTAAACATTTTTTGTTCCCAAATTCAAACAAATATATGATAATAAAATCATTTAGGCATAATTATTAGTTTATTTTCTTTAGAGACGCAAATGCTCTGTAAAATAAACATAGAACAGAAAAGAAAGGTTAAACGTTTCCACACCAGCGTGCTCCAGGACCGTACATCTCAAAACAATGAATTCAACGATATTCCGAGGGGTGTGCAAATATTATTGTTACCCTAAATACTATTTGTTCTGGGGGATACCAAGCACCTCAGGTCGCGATTGCGCCCCGGGCATATTTGCATTGAAAATAAATGGCCTTTTTGACCGACGACCGCTGTACAGAACCGGCGTCTGCCTCTGCGCGTCGATTTGCATGCGTGTAGCGTCGCGTTATCTCCGTTGTGTGACAATATCGGAAAATACATCGAAGCGTTTGACAACCGCAAGGCAACAAAAAAATTAATAACCACCTCCAGCTGAATGGCGACTTGTATTCGACGGGGACACGTTTGTTAATTCGCCGATACACGTCGAGAGGCGCTATTGTTTGTATTGCGTAGGCGATGGGAATACTCGGATGTAAATATTTGTCTTTTATGTGTGTCCGAAAACTGAACCCGTTAACAACGTGTGTACCGTGAGATTATGTTACTAACGTAGAAGTTTATGTATGTGATATAATTGGAAGTGATTTTAAGTTTGTAATCGTTGTTTGCACTTTTGATTAAGGGAGGTGAGGTATCGAGTTCATGCTTTCGTCTCGCTAATCACAATGATATACGAGTATGTACGCTTCGCGTCCTGTGATCGCAATCTTTACATTGTTGTCGAACCACAGTTGATATTTCACCATTCGTTGCGTCAAGGTTATTAATATTATTATGAAATCACTGCAGACCCTTACAGAAGAATTTCCTGTGTATCTACAAACATGGGTTTAATCGTGTACAGTGGGCCGGTTAATTGTGTTTGGCACTTCTTATGTTTCTTGTATACAGAGGGAAAAATGAGGTTAGAGTAGATGGGGAAGCCATCAAAGTAGGTGGATTAATCCTTCGTATGTAAGTTCACATATTAGATCATATATTGCTATGTTTCAAAATGCTAATAAAATAATTTAGCAATGAATTTTAAATAATAATAATATTTATAAACTTA
>JARFOC010013173.1:0-10640 GCA_031763485.1 Osmoderma eremita | reverse complement strand
AGTTCTTCACTCATCGAGGTGGTAAGGGTATTTTTTATTTTTTATTTTTTTACTATTTTAAGCCACCGTATCCTATTATTTGTATTTTATATTAATCTCTGCAGTTCAACCACTACCCCTGGGCAATCCCATCGACAGATTCGGGTATGAATTGGGTCGCCCGGGTATCATAAGCGTGGAGATAGATGCGAACCCAAAACCGATATTGGAATGGCGAGTTAGGGGCGAAACACTGAAAGAGGGTGGTGTCGATAGTACAGGGCGGATACAGGCCGAATTTGCCCAAGAATTGGTAAGTGAATTTTAGATAAAATTTCCCCCTTTTAGATAATCCCATACTATACAGTGCCACCGTTAATTATATTAAAATTAATGATAGCGCTGTATGGCAAAGTTTCAAAATTGTAATTTCTAAATGAATTTTGAATGATATAAACTTGGGTTTTTCTTTATGTCGAGTCGACACGAACCGGGCAACTTGATTTTTTCAAATAACAATCGTATAGATGGCGGCGCCTTCAATTAACCGCGTTGAAAATAGTTTAATGTTAGCGTGCGTTGCATATGAATCTAATATGTTAACAACGGATTTTGGAATAACCCAAAGATGCTGTAAAATATCATACTACAATTTTAGTAATAATAATCCTATAATATACAGTGGTGTCATTAATTATATTAAAATTAATGATGCCATTGTATATATGTATATAATACGACTTTAAGATCAGTTTATCTACCAAATCCCTCTCTATAGTCCTTTTACGATAATACTCGGATTACAACTATCCGTATACCCTTCCTAAAATCCTTACAGATCATGTTCTAATTATTATCTCTTCCCCTGCGCACAGGGTAGGGGTCGCTACGTTGCCAGTTTGAGGATTGCAGCGGTCAACAAGCAGGATACAGAGACCCAATACGTGCTAGTGGCCTACAACGATATGGGCACTCAGGATTACACAATTCTAATCTCGACCAGTCCGGAACCGGAAGGTATGTATATGCTCCTCCACCTAGCGGACTTAAAGCGCACTAAAATCCCGAGATAAACATCCCGACGTAACGCGAGAGACATCTGTTGATGAAACGGGGAAATGTTTTAGTAGATACGTTCTGGTATAGTCGGTTGCGATTTAAAAGGTTAAGGACTAAAAAAAGAAGTGAACGTTGGATTTGCATTTTAAACTACGATTGACGATTCTAGCGCTGTTGCCAAACCTCTTGAGTGTTTGTACGAGGATTTTGATTGGTGCTAATGTTATAATCCGCGGCCATTAGTGAGCTGTTTTTGACGTAAAACCGACTAGAAATTAGTTTTGATAATAATGAGGATTTATTTTATATTTTTTTACGAAAAAGTACAGTCACACTCAAAAATTCCGGTTTCATTCAAATATTATTTGAATTCTTTTTTAATCGCTTAAAACAATTTCATTAAGGAAGAAAAATCAGATTAAGATTTTGCAACACTATATTAATCCCAAACAAGTTTTCCCGGTAATCAATAATAAGAATTAGAATCGTTTAAATATTTCAAAACACCCTGTATATCTAGACTCGTACGGTACATATAATCGTCAGAGATCAAAATAGATAATTCCACTCGCAATTTGTTCTTTAAATACTCGACGGGTGTACTTTATACGTATGTAGGCATATACGGGGTGAGTCCTAACTACCGAACAAAATTTTACCAAAATACTCTACGATTGCTTCTACAAAGAAAATACCAATAAATTTTTTTGATATTTTCAATACCGTGCGAGATATAACAATTTTAAAGTATATAATTTAATATATGTCCATTCTAACGCTTATAATAGTAATCAATGGTAATCAATAATAAGAATTTCTTAAATTATTTTTCATCTCGCAAAACCCTCACGCTACATATGTAGCAATTCAAATACACGTTTTCGCTTCGAAACAAAATCGCAAACTGCTTTCACCACACACACAAAAAATGTTATTTTTGTTCACCAATTGCATTTTTCTTCTACTTCCACGCTTGCATCAGTAGGCTTGCAAAAATTCATTTACACCTATAGGATGTACGGTAAGTTTATTAAAGTATTTATTGCAAAATTGCACACACTAAATGAAAATTTTACGCACCGAACTTTGCAGGTGTTAATAAATGTGAAAAAAACATGTTTTATTTTTGCTTCAATTTTTTTTTATCAATTTTTCGTCCAACGCTAACAAGAGAACACCGACAACAGAGAACAATAGTATCGGGAATTCCGCAGACTACAAATTGGTTTAACAACATTCGGTGTAAATATGTCCCGAGAGCATGTTACCTCTCATCGTCAACTAGGATTGACTTGGCCCACGTGGTCTCGACACATATTTTTTTAAATCCATTTGTTGTGTATGGAATTCCCGATACTTGTGTATTAGTGATACCAGCCCACGATCCTTGCGATTCTTTACTAAATTGTATTGTTTTGCATAAATAAGGAAAAATCGCATTATTTTTTTTTTTCTCAAAATTTTACAGGCCTGGACTTGGGAGCCGGCGGTATCATTGGTATCGTCATCGGAGCGTTACTAATTTTGGTCGTAGTTTTCGTAATCGTCATCGCCAGGATAAAAGGAAAGCTGTGTTTCTCGGGTAAGTCGCATCAAGTTATTACAATTAAATATTAATTTTTTTGCATCTCAAAATCGATCAACCCCCAATCCCATTTACACCTAGATATCATTTCGTAGTTATATTTTTCGATGGTAGATGGCTAGAGTATAAAATCGCATTTTTCCCTATTTTATAATAATTATTATAAAGTCGATATTACTGTTTTTAAATTGGCAAGCGAATTACACCAAATTTTTTCTTTTGAATTGGTTTTATATCGACTTTCGATTTACCTGTAATTGCATCTATGATGCCTGTTCGTGTACCGGCTTATTATAAATGTTAACTCTTCGCCTCAATCGCGAGCACGTCAAAAATCAATTGTTTCTCGAGCCACTCCCAAAACTATCGGGTAGTCAAACAAGTAGTTGTGCAAAAATTGATTTTTGGCTGCTAATAAAAGCATGTTTTTCGCATCTTATAAGTAGGATATAATTGGTATTATTAGAATATAATATAGGGTGTTCTGTAAGGTAAACGTTTTCGTTTAATCAGATAATATACATGCTGTTTTATACTGGGTGTCTTCTAAAAAAAAGCCGAGTGAGTACTACCTTTATTTATAGGCCTATTTCAATGATTGAAACGGAAAATTAAATGGCTGGATGTAGGGTATAAGATGAGCTGATAAAATTATTTATAGCCCTTAAGCGCTTTAAGGTTTCAAGGCCAAGTTTTTTTTTAAATTAGACTATACTATTTTTTTTTGATTTTGATGGAGAATTTTCTTCTGAAGACAACAATGTATATCACAAGTATACCTTTACATTAAAAAATTTTCAACTTTTTATAAGACACCTGTATAGTACATATCTCTGTCTTATCTCTATCCTGTCTCTATCTTACCTCGATCCTATCTATTTTATTTTGATCCTATCTCTATCCTAGCTTTATCCTATTATTATTTATCCCATTTTTATCCTGTGCATCCTGTCTCTATCCTATCTTTATCCTATCTATATCCTATCTCTATTCTATCTCTATCCTATCTTTATCCTATCTTTATCATATCTATATCTTACCTCCATTCTACCTCCATCTGTATCCTATCTCTTTCCCACCTTCATCCAATCTCAGTCTACGTTCAAATCAGAACATCCTGTGTGTGAATGAATACAATAAATGTGCATATTTTAATCGCACTACGCGTTATTGTATCGTTAATGGTAGAGTTATTTCGTATTATTAGTTAATAAAATATTTATCGACATATGCATTCCTGAAAGGCGACAAAGTAAAAATATCAAAAACAAATGTAAAAAATAATAGGTCATTCGAAGAATCGACCACCCCTGTATACAATATGTCGGTAGATATTTTCCCCGGGTACTTTAAATTCTATTATTTAGGAACAGATTGGAAAACAAATAAAAGCTAATAAAGATCATCCTATTTTGGAAAGGCAAGTTTTTCTTTGTTTCTTTTGGTATTTTTTTTAAAATATCAATGGGTGTTGTTTGTGTTGTGTATCGTAGTTTGTTTTTTTTTGATAATATAGGGTGGTCCATTTAAAGTATCTTCAAAAAAAAATACATGAACTTGAGGAATGTGTGTTTCATTTGTAAAACTAATCGCTTGGCAGATAATAATATGTTCCGCTTTATTAAATGGACCACCTGTATATTATTTGTTGGTGTTTTGATAGGTAAGGCATGGGATATGTTTTTTTTCTCTTTTAATTATTTGTTTATTTATTTATATCTGGTATATTTATACAGTAGTTTTTCTTGTATCGTCATTGCATGATTAATTCATTTAGTATTGTTTGGTTTGGTATTTGGGGACATTTATTGTTGTACGTTTAATTTTAGTGTCGAAATTTTCAAACAGTTACACAGTGGTGGTTGTCTTTTTTGACATATTTATGTCATTTTTCAATTGGATATAATTATTCCTTTTCATATATAGTTGGATCTATATCATTTAATAATTATTATTTTAAAATATAACTTGCCTTACCTTCAATACAAAAAAAAAACTATTTTGGGGCCAAAACATCTACAACATCTTCGCGTAATTAAAAAAATAAATACAAATCGAAACGGAACACACTTGGAAAATTGCCAAAAAAAGATACATTTGCTTTTTTTGTTTTAATAACTCGTAATCGTCAACCCAAAATAGCTTTGAAATTATTAGCTTTTATTTGTTGTAGGGGGCGCAAGGGTGATTGACTACACGACGGGGGACAGCATTGACCATCACACGGGCGGTACCAACCCCGCCGACGGTATCGACAACCCCCACAGACAAAATTCCCAAGAGTACGTCAACGGTAGCGAGCACATAAAAGAGAAAGACAAAAAAATCGACACTGCGGTTTAAAATTTCCAATTTTTATTTCGAATTAGGGGTAATTGTACTGGGGAAGCGTTCGTGTAAAGAAATCTAGGGATATTTCTCTTTTTTTTCAAATTTAAAAACGACATTTCTGACGATATAATGAAATACTCTTTCGAATTTTATTTATAATTTTTTTAAAAATATTTTCCCCTTATTATTAAGAGAAAAAAAAGCATTTTAACCATTTTCAATGTGTGTATAGGAAAAAAATTACTTATATATATATAAAAGAATGTTGATTAATTGTTTGAATGTTTGACGATTTTATGGGTGTACGCATGAAAGATGGAACAAAATTGTTGTGATTTATGTATAAAAATTAAAATAAAGACATACTTTATATATACATATATATATAATAATTTTAAAAAATGTTGATTTTACATTTACAACACAATAAATATATTTATAATAAAGGAATAGCGTCTCTGGCTCCCAAACGTATGCTTAGAAATGCAAAACATTGAGAAAACTTTTTATATATACTTACTTGGGGATTATCATTCGTTTAAATATTTCAAAACACCCTGTATATCTAGACTCGTACGGTACACATAATCGTGAATGATCAAAATAGATAATTCCACTCACAATTTGTTCTTTAAATACTCGATGGGTGTACTTTATACGGATGTAGGCATATACGGGGTGAGTCCGAACTACCGAACAAAATTTTACCAAAATACTCTAAGAGTGCTTCTACAAAGAAAATTCCCATAAATTTTTTTGATATTTTCAATACCGTACGAGATATAACAATTTTAAAGTATATAATTTAATATATGTCAATTCTAACGCTTATAACAGTAATTTAAATATGGAAATTGCATCCGGGATTTTTCTGCGAAGGAACACCCCAAAATCAAATCATTCTGATTAAATTTCCTTTCTAATTAATCGCTATTTTTAAAAATAGCGAGTATTAATACTCACATTACTTTACAGATGAAACTAAAAAAACCGATATGAATTAATTAATTTAATCCAAGTAAAAAAGAATGAAGAGGATTAGTATCTCTGTCACTTAAACGTGTGCTTTAAAATACGAAGTATTGATAAATACCGGGTGTTCCATTACTTTGGGATCTCATTCGTTTAAATATGCTTTATATCTACAATATATATAATCGTCAGTAATCAAAATTAATAATTCCACTCGCATTTTGTTCTGGGTGCACTTTATATAGATGTCGGCATATACAGGTTGAGTCCGAAGTAGCGAATAAAATTTTACCAAAATACTCCACGAATAATTTTAAACCGATAATTCGAATAATGTTTTTTAATATTTCCAATACCTTGTGAGATATGACAATTTTAAATTATATAATTTTTGGAAATTGTATTTTTCTTCGAAGAAACACTCCAAACTCTAAGCATTCCTTAACCAATTAATTATATTATTAATTATGATTTTTAATACTTATAGATACTCAAAAAAAACGATATTAATTAATTAAGTTAATCGATGTATTTAATACATCTTATCTCAAATGCAAAATTGTATGTATGATAAGATTTTTTTTTTTAATTTTAAGTACTTTTAGATAAACAAATGTGTCTCTAGGTATATGCGTAAATGTATTTTAGTCTTCATCTCTTAAAAGGACTGCGAACTGCCAAAATAAAAAAAATAAAAAACATTATTTTATATACTTACTAATATGAAAAAAAATCGACAAATTTATATTTATCTTATGTAACTGCCATAGTTAAATTAATTTCTTTTTATTAATTACAGATATGTAAGATAAAAATAAATTTTATAAGAATGAAGGTACCCCTCCTTATATAACTATAAATATTGTATTAAAAAAACTGTCTTCCTCAATTTTTACGACCTGTCAAATTAATGCCAGTTTTTGTATCTTTTTCGAAACATTTTAAAATCTAAAAAAATTACTTCTCTCCCCAATAATATTTTTGGTGTAATAAATGTGTCTTTCCTATATGAATTAAGGTCTTTTCTATTATTATATGTAACACTTCATTTTTGTAAATATTTTTTAATTAATTATTAGTGAATATATACTATGAAGAGACGAATATTAAATTTAAAATTTTAGACGTAAAAGACCCTCTATTAATGTATTCAATATAATACATATAAGGTGATCTATATATGTACTTACAATTAGTTAAATATTTTTAGCCTTTTTTATTATCACAAAAAAAAGAAATAAATAATACGAAAATAACCAAGCATCACAATAAAACATTCCATTAAATAAAGTGATAAATATTATATATATTATAT
The DNA here is from genome assembly GCA_031763485.1 of Osmoderma eremita. NCBI lineage: Eukaryota > Metazoa > Arthropoda > Insecta > Coleoptera > Scarabaeidae > Osmoderma > Osmoderma eremita. The sequence continues at coordinate 3,399 of JARFOC010013173.1, read as the reverse complement.
TTTTTGTATATTTTTTTTAATAATAATTTTATAATAATAAATAGCGTAGTTTGTATAAAATATGTATTTCGTTTATAATTCGCATGCGGGGTGTCCACATAAAAAAAACTAAATCGCAAAAAATATGAAAAACCAAATCAAAATGTATATTTAAAAAAATGCGGCACAAGCAAGTTATTTGTTTCTTCAAATAAAATAATTTTGAACACCCTGTATAGAATTACTGGCACATCTTAGTTCTTATCCATAAAAAACCTAATTTATAAAATATCTAAATTAATGTTAACCGTCTATTCCCTAATAGTATTATTAAACAATGCATTTATTTTATTAATTCAATTTCATAAGAAAAATTTGTGTATTTCACTTGCCAAAAAAAAATTTTTTTTACTAAACTTTCATTTTTATTGCAAAATAAATAGTAAAAACTGATGATAGATTCTCACGATATTGTTTAACCAAATCAAATTAGAGGAAAAGTATTATTATTTATAATTATTATTGCTCGAATCAAAAAAAGTATAAATATAATTGAAAATATGTTAAATTATATATAAATAATATGAATAGGATATGTACACGTTAATTATTATACATATATATTATATAAATAAATATTAATTGATATAAATATAAAATATGAACGTGACGAAAAATATACTACTATAGAACAAAGGTTTTATAAATAAATTGCAATGATAATAAAAATTTATTAAGCACCTTTTTCGTTTCATAAATATTATTTAAAAATTCCACCCTGTATATATCTATTCCAGCACCGATTGATAGGGAGGGTTCCAGGGCTCCAGTAGAGAGGTAAGAATTTTTTTTAGTGTATATATGATGTTATTAGGGAAATAAAATAGGAAATATGTATTTCGAAAGAAAATAATTTTGTTTCTTAATATCTTCAAAAGTAGGTTTCAAACAAAAAAATTTTATAAGAATTATTTATTTCACTCACCGTTCAGAATCATTCCCCAGAGTTTTATCATACAGTTGCGAATCACCCCGTATATCAATTTTACATGATTACAAGAAATATAGAGAGAGAGGTAAGACATTTTTTTAAATGTATATATGATGTTAGTAGGGAAATAAAATAGGAAATATGTATTTCGAAAGAAAATAATTTTGTTGCTTAATATCTTTAAAAGTAGGTTTCAAACAAAAAAATTTTATAAGAATTATTTATTTCGCTCACCGTTCAGAATCATTCCCCAGAGTTTTATCATACAGTTGCGAATCACCCCGTATATCAATTTTGCATGATTACAAGAAATATAGAGAGAGGTAAGACATTTTTTAAATGTATATATGATGTTATTAGGGAAATAAAATAGTAAATATGTATTTCGAAAGAAAATAATTTTGTTACTTAATATCTTTAAAAGTAGGCTTCAAACAGAAAAATTTTATTAGAATTATTTGTTTCACCTACCTTTCAGAATCATTCCCCAGAGTTTTATCATACAGTTGCGAATCACCCCGTATATCAATTTTGCATAATTACAAGAAATATACGCGGATTTTCTTGTAATTTCTCACCGTTTTTGAAAGATTTCCCCGAATTAGATCCTACAATTGTGAATCACCCGGTAAAATTTCTTTGTGCCGATAATTTTGCGCATCTATTATTAATCAATAATTTTTCAACGAACAAATAATATTTATTTATTACCTTAGTAGCGACACGGAAAGTGCCGACGTAAGGCACAATTCCGGGAACCAATCCAGGCGAACCATCCTGCCGACTCTCACTTCTATCTTCAAGAAGAAAAATGACAGGGTCGCGCACGAAGAGGAGCAGAGCCCCAAACGTATGGAAACCGACGAATCGGCGGGCCTCGGTGAAGTCCCGTCGGAAGACCGTAAACAGCCGGAAGACGACGAACGTCAAAAGAAGGCTTCGGCTGAGGTCGATTCCGGGGATGGGGGCGGCCTAGTTTATGCCGAACTGGACTTGGTCAACACGAACCTGAAGCCGGTCCTGAAAAGTGACGACGAAAAGACTGAGTACGCGGAAATCGTGTACACCAATGAGGGTAGATAGAAATTTATGAGATTTAACTAGTCCGCCGTAATCGCCTTCGAAATTTAATTTGTATGGCAATTAGTATTTAAATTTAATTTTTAAGAGGTTGACAAGCTACCAAGGCTGATACTTTGAAACGTAAAGACTTCCACTGTTGAAAGAACCTCTCTATTAGAATAAAATTTGTGTGAAGTTTCTACAATTTGTTTCTGCAAAAATCTATTTTTTATTATCACTTGTATTTATTGTTTATATATTGTTTTTTTAATGATATATTATTATTATTGAATGTACGTTTCTATTTCTTATTATCTAATGTACAAAGTTATTATATTTTTAAAAAAACAGCCGGTATATGGGGCAATTTAATAAATATAAAATAATACAACATTATCCGTCCTTATCACCAGAGTGTCTGTCTCTATTTAGTACACGCAAGTCTAAATGTAACATTTAATATTGCACAGCATGATGCTTAACTTTTTTCATGTGATATAACGAAATACGAGCACAAAATCAAATATAAACAAACAATTTTACTCAAGAAAACACCATATTTAATATGTACTTAGAGATTTTCTACATTAAGTTCATTACAAAAAAAATCGTGTACATTATCTATACGATTCAGTATGGATTGATTATATTTTATTGCAACTAATGTTGTACCTTGATAAATGTATTTTTGCAGTGTTTCTTTCTTAAGTTTTTTTTTACGAATATATTTATACCAAAACGAAATAAACAGTGCTTTTAATTAATTATACTAAATATAAAATAAAACATTGTATTGCCTCCCAAAAACTAGAAAAGTGAAACAATCATGAGTAGAAAACATACTCTCCAGCGACCGAACTCCAAATATTATATAGCAAACTAACGTAGATTACGTTCAATCAAACCGCATCCACGTATCTCTAACCGTTTCCGAATTATAAGCAAAAATCTTGTCCGGGGTTGCAACACTTACATTTGACCGTGTCAACCCGGTCAGAGGCGGTCAAGATTTCTGATACCCCCGAACGTGCAACTCTGTTATCTGACGGAAAAAATTTTAATGTATTATATACCAGTCGACGCGATTCTTAACACAGATTACACTCAAACAAACCGCATTCACGTATCTCTAACGGTTTTCGAATTATGAGCAAAAAACTTGTCCGGGGCTGTAACTCCTGTATTTGACCGTGTCAACCCGGTCGGAGCCGGTCAAGATTTCCGACACCCCCGAAAGTGCAACTCTATTATCCAACGAGAAAATTTTATTGTATTATATACCAATCGACGCGATTTTTAACATAGATTACACTCAAATAAACCGCATTCACGTATCTCTAACGGTTTTCGAATTATGAGCAAAAAAC
>JARFOC010013162.1:0-10640 GCA_031763485.1 Osmoderma eremita | reverse complement strand
ATGAAATAATTTTGATATATTTTAATTTTCAAATTGTTGGGTTTGTTTTACTGTTCGTAATAAAATTGTAAGTATATCATGAGTTTGATTTATTTATTAGGAGCTATAGAATTAGACCAAAGTTACGGAATGACCAGTTATCTTTGAATTGAAATATCAAAGATACTTGGGCGAACCGAAACTTTGCCCTAACCTACTATATTACATTCAAGTAGACACATTATGTAAAAATACTACTTCTGTGTAAATTTTACCTGTATTTTTACAACTAAAATTACAAAATTTACAGCTATGTAATTTTACATTGTGATTTTACATACCTCTTCAACTAGCATCGTCACGTGTTATATGCTATTTTGCAAATTGTTTGTAAAATTACAAACAACATGTGAAATTTACAGGATTATTGTGGGTCATAGCTCCGCAACCATGAGTATGTAAAATCACATCAAAACCTTTTTCAGTGCACAGCTCTGATGATGATTCCGAAGGTATGCGAAAAAACCAACAAAAACGGATGAGAATCCAGATCTGGCTCCTTCTGTTTTTCATTTGTTTGGCTCGTTGAAAACTCATTTGTTGGGTAAAATGTTTGAAGACGACGACAAAGTTCAAGAGGAAGTACGGCAATCATTTTAGAAATTTGGATCGCATCTTTTACAAAAAAGGTTTACAGAAGCTTGTGCCTCGTGCCGTAAGACTAATTGTTAGATCTGTCTTATGACCGTCAGGCGTCAGCTTGACAGTAGGTGCACCAGGAGAAAAATATAACCGGGCAGTCGAGCGAATGAAAAGACATAGGTAGAGATACAGATCAGAAAATATAAGGGCTATACACTTAACTACAGCCAAGTGGCTGTTGCTAGTAGAGTGTGAATTCGCATATCTACTTTAAATTGCAAAAAGTATCACTTGTTCGTCGGCATTCTAGTTCGTCAATCTTCATTCTAATAAATTTTCATATTCTTAAAAAAACAATAATAATACAATAATAATACGAAAATAGATCTCCAAATTATTAGAGGTTTGCGAAACGAAGATTGTTTTTGTCTAAATGCAGACAGAATAGTCATTATGGGCAAATCTGAATATTATGAGCGCGTCAACGCAACGATAGCGACGATGCAAAGAATTAAAAAAGAACCCTCTACCCGCGATGATTCGACAGGTTAGAAAAACAATTAGAGTATCCAAGATCAATAGATGCGAGTTTAAAAAGAAAACTCAATAGTGCACACCCTACAATTCCGAAAATATACTGTTTGCCCAAAATTCATAAACCGGAAAAAGCGATGAGACCTATCTTGTCAGACATTGACTCACTACTTTGTCCAGATGGCTAGTCAACGAATCCAAGAATTTTCCACATAAGATAGAAAGTTTAGCAGTAAAAAATTCGCTGAACTTTGTCAATAACGTGAATAACACAGGAATTAACGAAGGGGAAATCCTTGTATCGTTTAACGTTTGTTCACTGTTTCCGAGCGTACCGATCACAGAAACTATGGTTTTTAAGAAAATATTTGAAATCAAGGGATTAACATCAGCAGTTACAAGGTACGGCCGTGGGAAACCCGCTGTCGCCGTTCATTGCTAATCTGTTTATGAGTTTGAAACCGATATGAAAAATTACGGAGAGTATTTCCTGTGAATTTGGCTGAGATATGTACTTATTGTTAGATGATATATTTGCGGTGTGCGATTTGATTCACAGCGGAAAAAAAATGAACAATCGTGTACCTTTCTTAGATAATTTAGTAACTAAGAACAACAAAAAATTAGAAATAGACATATCCAGAAAAGAAACCAACACAGACAGATTCATAATGGCGGATTCAAACCATTGTGAAGAACATAAGATGTCCGCGATTAATTTCCTGGTAAATGGATTAGTTAAATTCCCGTTGAGTCAAAATAGATACAAAAAAGAATTAACATGTATTAAATACATTGCAGAACACGCTGTAGGTGTCGATCGCGTCCTCCAGAAGATGCAATATAGGCAACACCTGAAGAACTGCACAACACTAAGTCCGGTAGAACACCGCGACAAAAAGAAATTTGTAATAGGTATTACCTTTTCATAGAATGACGAAAGGAATTCGCCGAGTCGTAAAAGAAGTAAATATGAAAATCTGTTATAAATCGTCGAATACACATCGTAACCTCTTAGGAAATCCGAAAGACGAACCGGAAATGAAAGACAAATTGGGAGTTTACAAAATTTCGTGTGGAAATTGCGAAAAAGCCTACATTGGGCAGACAAAGCGGGCTATTCAAACTAGAAATAATGAGCATATCGCGCATTACCGCCATGGTAGAGCTGATATGTCTGGTATTACTGAACATATCCAAAACACCGGAGATAATACAAATATAGATAATTTAAAACTTCTTCTGCTTTTTCCAATTTCCCCACAATATTACTTTTATCCCTTATTTCCCATATTTGTTTCTTGGCGCTAATTTCAAATCATGGCTAAATGATGCAGATACCTATAAATACGTACTAACTAGAAAATCTGACTTAACAACGGCGGAAATCAAAGTTAAAGGCTCCAATAGGTAAGTTCTTGATTCACTCCCGTCTAGAATAATTTAAATTTGGAAGAGAGGCGACTTTTCTATTTTGAACACGATGGAGCTCCTCCACATAATTCAGTTGCCAGATATTGACCGAGAATTGTAGAAGCAGATGTATTGGTACAAATAGTTCAATTAACTAACCGACACGATCTCACCCACGGGATTCCTTTCTTCGGGGATATTTAAAGGATTCTGTGTATACGCAGAAATATATAAATGTACAAGGACTCCAAGATGCTATCGCCCAGCTAGCAGACTGACGTCGAAAAGACGTCGTTTAATGGTAATATGCCCATAAAGACATCTTTTTCACATTAGTCTGCTAGCTGGGTATGGAAACGTACAAAATATAAACCATCGTGTAATTCTTACTCATACCGTAAAATCCGTTATGAAGAGGTCTAGAAAGTGCATAGAAACAAATGGAAATCTATTCGAACACTTGTTATAGCTAACTTTATTTTCACAATAGTTATTTTTTCTACTGTAAGAAAACTGTATTAAACAAAAATATTTTGTAACTTTTTTATTATTAATTTAAGTATATAATGTATTAGGGTTTTTAAATCACACATTATACTGTCTTTCAAAATATTGAAGAATATAGAGGATGTTCAATTTTAAAATGTATAAAATTTTAAATTATCTCAAAAATACTTCGTTTAGTTGTTTTCTTTAATAGCATCTTAAGTAGCACTAAAAACAATTTTTGCCAGGTTAATTAAATTTGTAGTATTAATAACAGCACTGGGCCGACATACAACACCTGTAGATGTTTTTTTTTCATTTGTTTGAGATTGATATATCGAAGGCTACTTATAAATTAACACAAAAATATGGAATTTGTTCATAAAATCCATATAAAGCATTAATTTTAGTTTCAAATTTCATATAAATTAAGAGAGATTTGCATTTTCAAAGCTGTACCCCCTGCCAATGCCTTGTGAAAACGCTTAAGTGTCGAGGTTTTGAACGTTTGGTTCTTCATTACTTTGCTTGTAATATTTACTGTTTACATTTATTTTTTGCATATTTTTCTATTTCATATTTCTTTTGAAAATTAATCCTTTCAAGACCGGGGACATGTTCGGATGTTATATTTTTATTTTTGTATTTGCGCCTGCCGACAGGCTACCATGCCAACACCACGCCATCTTATTGTTTTTACTTTATTTGAAATCAGTGGCATTGATACCATTTATAAGATGCATTTGCATTTAAAATTTACGTCCTATCTTTTAGGTTTATTTCGAAATTGACAGAAGTATTAGGCTAGGTTCACACGGCAATACACTGCACGTTTTTTATAGGATAAAATTAACCGAATAAATAGTGGCGAATACATTAAGTAAGAACCGTTCAGACGTCGTTTGTACTGCAAATAAAGGTCTGGCTACACATATTCGGCCCGTATCGTGCTCGTGTCGTGGGCATCGAAGCCACACTGTTACGGGACATGTACATATGTACGTACGTACAACATCTGTGCTAAATTTCTTAGTTTGTTCGTGTTTTCATTTGTATTGATGAGTCTACATCTCTCTTCTGGATCTTTTGTAAAAAGTCTAAACTCCTCTGTGTATATGTATAAAGAATTCTCTTAGAACGCTTTTTGGCTTATTTTTATATATAACACGTGTGAACTGTTCTTACCACTATTTAAGGTCTGGCCACACATATTCGAGACGAGCACGAGTTCCATCCGAAACGAGTTCCATACGGGACCCGTATCGTACTCGTGTCGTGGGCCTCGAAGCCACACTCTTACGGGACACGTACGTATGTACGTACGTACAACACTTGTGCTAAATTTCTTTTTTTTTGCTTATTTTTATATTAACATGTGGGGATTATTCATTAATGATATACGATGCATTTTAATTTCTATTTACAACAGCTGTGTTTATATAATGACAATATACATGCTAACATAATGCGCTTTCGCAACTACGTTACACGAATTCAAAACTCGTACGACAAAAAGTAAATGACCCGTTGTGGTTGACGAGATCCGTACGCACCCCGTGCTCGTGTCGCACTCGCAACGTATATGTCTGGCCTATTCCATTTAAACGTCTTATACTTCGGAGCGGCCGTCGTGCGAGTCTCATGCGAGACTCGTGTCGTGCTCGTTCCGAATATGTATGGCCAGACCCTTATTCGGTAATTTAATGTTTGTTACCTTTATTTTATATAATTTTACCGTTTCATTTACTAGACAACGAAGCATGTCTTGTCTTGGAATATTCGGACGGCAAATTATCAAGTTAGCCATCGTTACAAAGATTTGTTCCATCTGCTCATGAAAGAGAAGAAACTGTGGTTATGTTTATTCACTTTGATTTCGCGTGTTGAAGTACATACTATAATTTCTGACCATTTATTTTATGTGTAAACTTTTATGCGCCCGCCACAACTCTAATTATGACTTAATGAGGTTACCTCTCTAATCCAATAAAATTTTATAATAAACGTTCTAGCTACAGAAATCAGTTTCTTTATTACATGAGTCATTCAATGTATTATAAAATATCACAACAATGTCAAACTAAAAGGATCAATTTTCTATGCACCCTTTTTTTTCTTGAATTAACAAGTCACATTTCTTCCATTTTAAACACAAGTAATTAAAACAACATACTTAATATATACTAATATATACATGAAATTAAAGAAAAGTATTAAGCTCATTTTTTTAATTTTAAATTATTTATGTAACCACAGTACATACTAATCAAACGGCTAGTGCCAATAACAGTAAACATAATTGCTCGAATTACACAGTTTTGTAGATACATATGTACAGTTATACAGAATGCAAACAATGTTTTGATTTTTTACTGCTGTTCAGTACTTTCAACAATTAACATGATTGACTGTTGATTAGAGTTGTCAGTTGATACACCTCGCACACATTCAACTTGATGGGCTCCCCAGTCTTTTCTTTGGCAAAATGTTGAACAGTAAGGTGTCCTCCTACAAAGTGAACACTCTGCAAGGGCGTCTCGATTGCAGTTGGCACACTGAAATGCAAACATATGATCAGTCTACATACATTAGCTGTACACAAATATTCTTATACAATGATTGCAAGAAGTCTACACTAATGTGGACTAACTAACATTTATGCTTGTGTAGAGCAAAATAGTACTGGGTGATCAATTGAGTTCATAATTAGAGTACGCTATGAATATTACAACTTAGTTGGTAACATATATTCATGCACTAGTATACCTTTGGTGTAAACCAGAGCTTACTCGACCAATAGAGGGCTCTGAGTGCAAAACTTTATCTAATAGAGGGCTCCGAGTGTAAAATTCTAGAACTATGCATAGCGCGTTCGAGTATTTTAAATTTATATTATAATTCCTTTAGTTGTTAGTAATTCTTCTAGTTTTTAGTTTGTGCGTATACCTATTTTTTAAATAATTATCGCTATTTTTATTATTATTGTGTATTTCGCCTGATAGATTGACGTGTCCCGAATTAATTATTACTTTGTGCGAGAAGAGTAATCCACCCAGTGTATTTATCGTAATTCGTCTGGTAAGCAAAAAGGTTCCAATTGTAAATATAACTTTTAGGAATACGTGTTAGGAACGCGTGTTTTTGCGCAACTTTCTGAACAGAATTATAGTTGGAAATAGAACATCTTCTACTTAAAAACCTGTACGGCAGAACTTTTTGGTATATTTTGCATATGACATTGTGCGAAAAAGCTTGTATGAATAGAATTATGTATGGAATTATGTATCTGTAAGTTTGAAATATATGAGATTTGGAGCGCTAGTCTGTTTAGTTGGATTCGCAGGCCATCAGAGGGATAGGCACACAATTTTAACATTGAGTTCCCCATCTCTCCTTGCTTTATCTCCGCACATATTTTTATAGCTGTCCATGAAGGCCATGTATCACATCAAATTATAATAACTGTCATATGTAATTTGTCTAAAATGTTCAATTTGGAACATAGAACTTTTCTTAGTGGAAGTAATTTTAGAAACCATTTGTTTTCATTGAAATTAGTTTTCATTATTAAGACATTCATCAAAATCATTTTTGAACAATGCATTTTTAATCAAAATAACCTCAAATTATTCTTGTCAGTTTGCAATACAGTGGCATTACTAATTAAGCAGTGTGAAAAACTTTATGGCAAAACACAAAACCTTCTCCAATTATAAATTCAATTGAACACAGGGCACTTAGCAGACATACTTAAGATCTTTGATTTTTAAAAAAGCAGACTTTTTTGAAATTGCCAAAATTGGAAAATAATACAATATTAAATTTTAAAAAACCTTAAACATATCTATGTAAACAAAGATAGGTATATTATACATTTTGGGGCAATAAATGAAAGAAAATGGTATAGCACAATATTTGTCATACCTAATCTAAAATTTGAAAATTCTGGAGATATTTATTTTTAAGCAATGTTTTACAAAATTTTCTTGCAGCACCTGTATATCAATATGCAACATTAATGTATAGAAATTAGTGAGCTTAATAGAATTAAGACTTATTTACTTTATGGTGCAATAACTCAACAAGATTTAATATAAACATTACCAAGATACAGCAACACATCAGTGGCCATGTAATTAGTAGTTACATACAAATAAATAGGGCGAGTTGTTATATTAATTGACAGATCCATCGATGAGTATAACAACTTGCCTATATATAGCAGTATTTTTAATTATTTGATTTACTAGAAGAAATAATGTCACATACTTCATGAGCCAAACAAAAATCTTCAGGGCTATCATTTAAAAAACGATATGAAATATGATACATAAACAATTACGATTTTGATGAAATAGTTTACCTTTTTCTGATGTTCATTGTCTAATGCAGGCTGTAAAGTGGAATCACCATTTCCATCTGGTTGTAAGGCAGCAACTTGAGCTTCCACACGTGCTGCCAAAACTGCTGCTTCTTTATCTCTCTGAAATTTTTCATTCTGCCTACTGATTGTTTGTTTCAAATCTTCAATTCCTTTCTTTAATTCAGTTACCAACCTTGTAACTGCCTGAGCTACATCATCCAATCGTTTAAGTGCAACTGCCGGATCTGAATATGTCACGGTTTCCATTAATTGGTATTCATTTGAGTCTAAGCCTTCTGCCAAATTCTGCCATGCTTCTTCTTTACTTTGATGGATTCCGTCTTCACTGTCCTCTCCACTGTGCTTACTTCTTTTCCCTGAACTGTCCCCTTCTTTTCTTCGCTTCCTTTTATAGGGAGTGAATAGCCGAATTGGACCAGTTGCGGACTCATCATCACAACACGCAGAACAGGTACAACTGGTTGCATGAGGTAAAATTATACCTTCATCGATGAGTGTTTGTAAGCTTCGACCGCCAAATCTAATACTTCTTTTCCAATCTTTACTAGAGGCCCTCCCACACAATGCTTCAAATTCACTAGGTGTATACCATGTGTTTGCCAACTTTATACATCGTCCTCTACCACCTGAACCAAAACGGTTTTTATGTAATTCGGCTGAAGTGTTTTTACATCTTACTGGTAGAACAGGCGAATTAGCCGCTTCACTCCACGATCCAAGATTTGATGCTACCGCTGCGGGTGCTGTACCTGTAACATCTTCTTGTTGAATGACAATGGTCTTGAGTTCTCCTCCAGAGCCATCGGTAGCTATGTATCCGTTAAAATGCGGTAATTGATCTTGTGTAATAACGTTAAAGGTGCTAGTAATAAGTGATCCAACGGGTAAACTAACTGGTACACCTGCATGACGAACGGTTTGAACAGACACCCGATGTTTGGATTCGACAATGGCTTCCGCATTCTCACCGCCATCGTGCTCGCTCGCTAAATGTTCGGCTTCGGAAATGTCCGGTAGGACGACACCTTCCGAGTTGGAGTTCGCCATCCCAAAATATTAGCCCACTAATTAAGACTTATATAAAACTCCCAATAATTTTTGAAAATACGTAAACAGAATGTTACAAATAAGTATGACGCTATCACCATTTGCCTTGAATGCCGGATACTGCATTGGTTACAAAAATGTCCGATATCCAGAGCGGCGCAATGTGACCTATGCGCATGGTACCCGGTAAATTTAAAAGGCTCATTTCACTTAAATTTTTTCAAAAAAATATTAAAATGTTTGTGTTTAGACTATTCTATAAAGCGCTTCATTGCAAGCATGTATAGCATTAACTATTAATTCAACAAATAGTTTCCAGATACTAATAAATGTGGTTAAAAATATGTAAGTACCACTTTGCTTTGTTTTGCAAAAATCTTATATTTTACTTGGAAATATATCCACAGAGATCAATCACAAATGCCTCAGGTTGGTATCAAAAAGGTCCCTAGATTGATTATAAACCAGTTTATATTTACATATAAATACAAGCACGAAACAAAAATAGTAATAATGACGGTAAATACGAATTGCAAATGGCGCGATGACAGGTGAGAAACAGGGTGTAGTCAACCCACGAAAGTAAATATGAACTAGTTTATAACCAATCTACGGACCTAATTGATACCAACCTCAGACGATCGGGGCAGACGTTTTCGATTGCACACAATTGGATAACCCAGCGGTTCTCAACCTATTTTTTCCTATGGAGCACACCAAAGTACGTTTCAAACTACATGTGATATATTACCTACATGCATGAAAGCAAACACGTAAAGTACACATACAATACTTTTTTTATTATGGAACAACTTTGAGATACAAATTTCAAAATTTATTATGTAAGACTATTAAATAGAAAAGCATAAACATAAAAGAAACTTATGGCTCTTAAGCAGGAACATAAAAAATAACCTTTAACATCAGAAATATAAAGACAGAAAACTTAAAACTAGTGAGATACTTGTCCCTGGCGATTTTTGGCAAGATATACATATCTATGCGAGAACGAACTCTTGACAGACACACTCTCATCTCGCGTAGGCCGTTGACAAGGGCAGTAAAAACATATTGTTTTATTCGCGATATCCGGGTTTTCACTTCTGATTGACATCCAAAAAAACATCTGGAGCATTTTCTTTAAATTTCGATGTCAGGACTGTATCCGGTGAAATTTCGGGAAAAGTTACTCTTTTTTCGGAGCAATTTAATTCCGGCTTAGATACGTTTTCTTCGTCAAGTGCAATCAACCACTCCCAATCAGTAGACGAGAAGGAGGAAAAGTATTTGGATATCCCTGCTTGAAAGTCATATAGGTGCCGTATTATGTATTCCTTTATCTGATTTTCCCTCTATATCCATCTTACTTGATGCAGTAGTCATAGCAGGAAAAGCAGTTCGTTCTCGCCGCGATCCAAAGGGCGAGCCTTTTTCGAAAATGCGCTGATTTTATCACTTGATGGTGTGATCGTTTCATGCCGTCCTTGCATACTTGAATTCAAAGCATTAAGTTTGTTGAAAATATCGGAAAGGTACGCCAGCTCAACACACAAAACGGGGTTTTTAAGACATTCCTAATAATCAAACTTATTATTATCATTAGTTTCAAAATATGCCAGTAGTTCGTCTTTAAGTTCTAGAACACTAGGTAAGTAGCCAACAGATTTTGCTAACAACATTTTACAATCTGCACCCATTACTTTACAGAGTTCTCAAACACTCTCAACGAGTTTTTACATAGTCGATCATTGAAACAACCGTTTGAATGACGTCACCAAAACGATTTTCGTCCGTAGTTTTCACCATTAAAGCCTCTATGATGAGTTTTTATTTCACACAAAAGTTAGAAACGCTTTTATATTTCGTGTCATTGCAGCAGCGCCATCAGTAGGTACATATAGCACTGCAACCGCGTCCACTTGAGTCCGTTATCTCGGAAGAAACTGTCAACAGCAGCAAATATATCAGCTCCAGTGGTTGTTGTTTCCAGTTCTCGACAAAATAGGTATTGCTCAGTAATTTCTGATCCGGAAACAAATCTCAAGGACCATATTTGAGCTTTTGAGGAAATGCTTTCATCTAACCCAGTAAGCACACCATCGTTTATAAAACGTTAATGTAACGTTACCATAGTTAAATAAACGTAAATGGTTGA
>JARFOC010013142.1:0-10641 GCA_031763485.1 Osmoderma eremita | reverse complement strand
AAATTAAAATAAGTCAGTCAGGTGACATTACTGACTGGGATAATTCTCAGGAGGCGAGATGTCAATTTTGACATTAGGAAGAAATAAATAAAATAAAAGGCAGTCAAGGAACAATTCTTGACCTGGCTGGGGGTATTACTGAGTTTAGAGAGTCACAAGTGACATTAATTGACTCGACTGGTTGCGTTATTTAAGTAAAAGTCGTTATCGACCCCGTAACTCCGTACTAAGTTATTAATCCAGAGATATTGGTTCGTGAGTCGGACCAATAAAGAGAGCGAAGACCAGGAAACGATCAAGGCAGGTTGGCTGTTTTAAACCCCAACCCCCCGTCGAATCTGATAGCCGCGGCGAATTAGAAAATTGGAATTCGGAGAGCCAAGTCCACAAACTCCTACATTACTCATTATTCCATTACGTATTTTTTTAATTAATATTCATATTAAAAGTCAAAAGGGGCCCCAAATCTATATTTTATCCATTGTTGTTTAATTTTGTTGTTGTTTTTGCCCTCTTATGTAATAAACTTGTTATCACATTTAATATATGGTACATAAATTACTTTACTAGACGACTTGAGAAATATAAATAGAGTACTCATGTTAGGCAAACCATTTTCGAAATTAAGTTTATTGTAAGAGTACCGTTACTATGCCTAAGTTCTAAGGATCTAATGTATGTTTATATGTACATATATTTTAAAACAAATTATTAGAGTTATTTCTCTATTATTTTACATATTCTACAAAAAACTGGTTTTTTTAAATAATTATTAAATACTTCAATCCTGAATCTTTTTTTAATTTTGGAGTAATTCTGGATAATAACTCGTTTGAACTATTGTACGAAATACTGTTCTTTTGTTGTCTCGTGACGGAATTATATAAACGTGACAGATAATCATCTTATTAAGAGTGTAGGCGTTACACAAAAGCAGACACAATACATTACTTAGTTTACAAAATACAGAATTATTTAATTGTAGTCTATACATGCTCTTGAACTTGTCTTACATGTATTGTTACACCTTTCCACAAATAATACACTCCAGTAAGTTCCAGTCTAGACAATTTTCCGATAAAATAGTCTATGGTGAAATATAATGTTAAACTATCAATTTATTGGTTAACGATTCACGAAATCGATACAGTAAATGGGCAAAGAACATATTATAAAGATTGTAAAATCTGTGAGAACAAGATTCGTATAGATATGCATATAGTCGAGAGAAAAAGGTAACAATAAGAACCTTTGTAGACTGAAATTATGACATTATTATTTTATTAAAGAAAGAGCGATAGAGAGAGACCTGATTTGGCAAGCGCAAGCACACCAATCCAGGCTTGAAGATGGGATAATGTGTCGTAGACAATTATGTAGCTATATATGAATATATTAGCTTATAATATATTCTGGTATAAAATAATAGGATGCGGTGACTTGACATAGTACACGGAAAGAACATTTGGTTGAGACGACAAAATGTACGTTTAAATAGTGGGCAAATGAAATATCATGTTGTCTTTATCATATTTAGTTGAAATAACAAAACATATAGTTGTTATAGCATTTGCTTTGTTGCTCCAACTATATATTTATTTGAAACAACATAATATTTTGCTTCCCACTATTTAAACGTACATTTTGTTGTCTCAACCAAATGGTTTCTTCTGTGTAGGACTAAAACTATACTATTTCTTACATGAATTGTTATCATCTTTCCCAGCACCTTCGTTTTCTTATTAATCCTTTATTATCAAATTTGTCTATAGTATTGGCTTTGACTTTCTTCTCGATTTAATATTTTTTATGCGTATTATTGATTGCAAACCAATTTGATAAGTTAAATATAACTTCTTCTACCTCTTCTATCCAATATCTCCCTCTTAGTCGTTAATGTAGGACTCTACACTACCGGGGAATAAATAATATACCACCCAGAGACAGATAATGATAAAAACAAAATGTTATTTTTTAATACATTGCAAAATCACAACATATTCTCGCACGTAACACTATACAATAGAAACAGGGATTTGGAAAATTTTTACAAATGAACTTAAGGAATTCATACAAGAAACTGAGGCGAGCAAAGAAGCACAAATGCAGTTTCATTAGGCGATGTTGGCGCCAAAGAAGATGAGACGCAAGACGACAATTGCTGGGGCGTGAAGGGTGCAGGCCTGAATTTGTGTTTCCATTGCACAAGGCCGTATAAGGCAATAAGTGTGATCCACATAAATAGGAATATGCCGTTACTATAAAAAGTTTGTGTTAGTAACAGGCCAGAAAGTTAATGCCCCTAGCGTGGTTAAGAAGTCGTAATATATTGAAATACCTTTTTCTTCCGAAGAAACCGCTTATATCAGTGATACACCGTCAAATTAGCGCTATCATTATGAGCCTATTTTATTTTATTTTTATAGAAAATCAGTAAATATTTTATATACAATGTAAACTAATGATCAAAAAGATACATTCTGTATATTACATATTGTAAAATAATACATATTACTCTTAAACAATCAGCAGATTAATATGAATTTGTAACTAAAAGGGTTAATTAATATAAATAGAAAGAAAAATTCACGTGAAAGCGAAATAGCTTTTGTCTGCTGCTTTCAACTAAAGCGCAAAGTAATTTAACCCTCCGAGAAACATTAAATCACGCGGACGTAAAAGCTTTGACCTCGAAGTTAGTTGTTAATGGGAAGTAAAGGAGCGTATTCTCCGGTTTCTGTTTTCAACACTGAACTTAAATGAAGGAAAATTGTTTTAAAGGCGCGAGTGTAAATGCGTGATACAAACTGTCGAAGATATTACTTCAAAGTATATATTATGTAAACTGTTATTAAGTAAAACGAATGCAAATAAATAAATGGCATTTCTGTAATAGGTTCTAGAGATTGAATGTCGTAATATTTTATCTGTGTAACAAAAGGAGTACAATTGCAATTTAATTTAATGAAGAATATTAATTAAGTTTTACATTGATTACTCGAAGATGATTATATCTTCATTTTCCAATAACCATATACGGAGTATGGGAAATATTGTCATTTCACCATTAAGTATAAAGTATCAAGTATGTCAAATATACTAAATAAAGCTTAGAGCTTTTGTAACAAATAGCATAGTGGAGCTAAAAGTGCTTTAGTGAAGATATGGATACATTTGAATTAAAACAAATATAAGGTTAGGAAAACAGGATAAAATACCACAATACAACCCTGGAGATAATAATGAAATTTGAAGAAGTGGACGAGCTTTTGTATCTGGATGCCAGATAATCCAAAAAATGTATGGAAGAAATAGAGATTGTTAAAAGCAAGCAGAAATTCAGAAGCCCCCAAACACTTGTTGGGAGCAAAACAGTTATCGCGAAAGACCAATTTTCAATTGTCGTAAAACTGTATCGACTCCAACAGACGGTTGCGAGGTAAAAGAAACAAAAAAAAACAAGATAAGCTGATTAACAGCTTAGCTGGAAAACAGAATACGGGTAAGAGGATAGAACAAACAAAGAGCTCTTCGAAATCTACAACGAACCCGCAATAGACATGGTAGTTAAAGCGGGAATACTATTACATTGGCTAAGTCACATCAAAGGAATGCCAAGAGACTAGCAATACTAGGCCAGATTAAAATAGCGTTTTCGTTACCTTGACGAAGACCGGCTAAGGATATTTGAAAGAAAAATTATAAGAACTATCATAGGACCGAAAAAAGGAATTGATAACGAATGGAGATCGCTTATGAATCATGAAATAGAGGAAATTTTAAAATATGAGAACATAGTTAGATATATAAAGGCACAAGGAATTCGATGGTACGGGCATATATTTAGACGAGAAACAGAAAATCCATCCAAGAACGTTAACAGAATGGAACCCAGTGGAAGGAAGGCTTAAGGGAAGACCGAAAGAAAAATGGAAAGATCAAGTGGAAAAAGATATAACAACATTGGGAATTAAAGAGTGGAGAAAGTCAAACAGGGATAGGAGAGAGTGGAAACAATTATAAGCAGGGCAATAGCACTGTGAGATCTGTAGAAGATAACTGGGGAAAATATGGTACAATCCAGCACGACAATAGGATTAAAAGAGTTCAGCAATGAACAGCTACAATTCCCACGGGAATGTAAAGCTTTCATTAAAAAAAATGTCCATTTTTACATACAATTTTTTTCTCATACACAGTGCCTGGTATAAAGTTCGCAACATATGGGATCTTCTTAGTGCTAACCTATTGTAAAAAAAATTGGGGGATCGATTCAGCATATGTAACAACTCAAAAGTTTATTTTTGCATGTTACATGACCGCTGGCATGTCGGTAAATTTAAAAACTATACTATGAAACTTCAAAGGGTAGGCTTACATGACATGATATCCCAAGCAGTTATTTGAAAAAGTTGCTTTGAATTTAATTTTGCGGTTGTGGAAATTTTTGAAGACAGACAATTAAAAATGTGATTTCTTTGTTTTTGAAAAAAATATATATTTCATTTTTCTTATTTAGTAGCTCAATTGAAGTAAACTTTATGAACGTGGTTGAAATTGAATCCAATTTTTCAGTTCTTCCATAACCAACAGGGTTAAAGCCGAAATGTGGGCTTTCAGCGGGGGAAATTATAATGTATTGTATCCCGTAGCGTTAATAAACATTTTTTCTTATTGATTGTAATACGATTATTTCAATAATCCTAAACATTTCTCGTTTAGCCGTGCGTTGTTTAGCCACTTACTCAAATTTTCAACTACCATTTACGTAATTCTTAATCGGTAATAATCCGACAATAAACTACAGTGCTAAATATTTACGATGTTGCCTAGACACAATAAACAGAGACTAGCTACTCTTGATACATCTTCATTGAGATTACGAATATTAACGGCAGGCGTAAAATGCATTGATATAAATAAATATAAGGAAATAATTAAATAAAAATTGATTCGTAAGTATAAAAACTAAGTAAATTTTTTTTCATAATTACCTTCACAAAATATAATATTTACGTTGCGGCGAAAATTTGACCTCACATATTACCGCAGAGGAAAAACCGACACACTACAAGAACTAAGAGTTATTTTACGTAAAGTGATAGCACATAGTTTGATGAATTTTCCCCGCTGAAGAGATACCGCGGTTTACAGTAAGCGCACGTGCTTTCAACTAGCGCGACACTTCAGCACTGAATCTATCACGAGACGCGCATGGTCCTATATCAATCCCTCATATTTTCAAACCATACAATGAAGTTAGATAGTGAGATGCAGACCCGACAGAGTCTTCCTGCTTCAAATCTTCTAGTGGAAAATTATCCTATATTAAATTCTACGAGAGATGGCCGGTGTCATAATTTTCCTCCTTCGAAGTATGGAGGTATAATTATCCAAAACGAAGATAGAAGCGAGATAAATTGAATCTCCCCAGTCCCCTGCTAGATTTGTGAGTGAGGTTTAATTAACTAATTAGGTAAAGGTTAATTGAGATGTAATTACTTAATATTCTCGTCTCTTAAAGCCGTCGCACTTGACATAGTACATACGTGTAAAGTTTCAAGAAGCAAAAGCAATTCACAAGCAACCATTAATCACAATATTTTCTTAAATTGCTACATCACCGTAATTTTTTGATTTAATTCTATTATTTGAAGCCACTGTATCCTGTTATTTTATATTCAACTGTTAGAATTAAATAAAATGTTTTAATTTTTATTCTTCTATAATAAAACGATTTAAATCATTTATTATTTATCAGAAAGATTTTTCAAACCGCTTTAAATTAAATATCCAATAAATATATTTTCTTCACAAATTTATTATAACACAGTTACAATTGTTTCACTTGCACAGTGGCTTCGTCTGAATAGACTAACAGATTAATTCATAAAATAGGTACAACTTCTTGTGTCAATATTGCAATGTGTTGAATTTGACAAAATTTATTTATTTATTAAAATGGCAATAGATATCTGCCCTGTGTGCCATAAATAGCAGTGGTAGTGTCGTCAGCAAACTGGCACACGTCTTTAACATTATCAATAGTATGCTGTAAATTGTTTACATGTACTATGAAAAGTAACGGTCCAAAAATCGAACCCTCAGGAACCCCTAAAGTCAAGAACTGTTGTTGCGAATACCCTGCGATACCTCCCTGACTTATAACAGCCGTTTGACTACGCCGGGTTAAGGAGGAAGATATCCACTGAAAACAAAGATCGCGTACGTACCCCTAAATTGTACAATTTATCTAATAACAAATCATACTGGAACAAGTCGAAGACTTTCGATAGATCGAACAGAAGGAACCCTATTTTATACCTATCGTCTATTAAATTATAGATGTTCCTTAATACACTAAATAAAGCATCGTTAATGGATTTGTTCTTCAGATATCCGAATTGAGAGTCAGCAAAAGAAGATGATCGATCTCAGATATTATACAAGCGTCTGTAAATAAACTTTTCGAATAGCACGACAAGATCGAGATAGGTCGATAATTAAACATGAGTTCTCTATTGCCCTTTTTGAAAATAGGAACTGATTTGGCAGTTTTAAGAGTAAATAGAAAGCAACGCTGTTCAAAGGACTGATTCACTAAGTTGTTAAGGGATACGAAATAAACGCCGCCACATGACGCAAAAAGTTGCAAGGTACTTGATCCAATTTTCGTCTATGTTAGCCTTATCTAATATGTAATTCCAACTGTCTAATCTGAGTAAATTTATTTATATTAACACGAGTAAAATTACGTTTATAAATAAAATTATGTGTAGTCCCAGTTTTGTTCACTATATGAGAAAGTTTTTGAGGAAAATGATCTGAAAATCCAGAATCAACAATGAAAGTTCGCAAGAACTTTGGTTTATGTTATAAATTCCTGATTTCTACCTATTTGTAACCCTTGTAAATTCATTAATTAATATTATCATACAGTAGGAACAAAAGGTGTCTAATAGTCTTTGCGATAGCGGAGTACATCTACTGACATCAATGTTAAAGTTACCACATACAGGAACAACCTTTTTAGTTAGTACCAAATCAGCCAGAATGTCATCTAGTTTTCCAAGAAAGTTTCAACATCGCCGGTAGGAGCCCTATAAATACATAAAACAATTATCTTAATATCCCTAAATGCTACTGCTGACGCACAAAATTCAAAATCCTTTTCAATTGGTTTAATTTTGAAATTTAGAGGAATAACTTGACAATTCTTACTTATAAAAATCGAGACACCGCCATGCTTGAAATTTGTTCTAGAAAAACTACTGATTAAGCTCAAATTTTTAATAGCTAAATAAATTAACTCATCAGCCGTCAGCCAATACTCGCTAGCGCAAAATACATTTGGGCAATGCTCACGCAAAAATACATAAGGTTTATTAATTTTGTTTCGAATGCATTGAACGTTTAAATGTATTGATGTGAAATTGCTAGCTTGTACCTTGACACTCAGCTGACTAAATTACCGAAATTTATACAATTAACAGCTGTATCCTCACTATTGGCGATTGACCCGGACGTAACACAACCCCGTTGTTTAACGTTGTTCAAAATGCAATCTGCAGATATGACTTTACCAGAGAAATTGAAGAAAAGATACACAGACACCTACACACAATTTGGGTAAATTTGACAAAATTGTATTAATATTTTTTTGAGTATTTCTTATCGTAGAGTTCGTATGTATTTTATGTGATGTGGAGTGCTTTTAACAAGTGTGAGTGACATGGCGCAGTTCTTCAGACGAATCTACAATCATGAAAGGATAAGACCATTGACAGATAAGCTGTCAGTAATGGCGTTAAACGAAAAGCCATTGAGCATCCTTCATAACTTACAGGTAGCTAAATACAAGGTGGCACAAAAGTAATATCAATTTGAATTGGCTGCAATTTTTGCAGATGGCGCCAAATGTCACTGTGCTTTGACATTTATGATGTAGATATATAGAGAATTAGTTGTCAACAAGCCATGGAGCGATACACACCTCAAGAACGTTAAATTATTGTTACTGCTTATTTGACAAATTTTCAGTCTGTTGTTTTAACGAAGCGCGAATTTCGTCGTCGTTATTCTCGTCTGTTCACGAATTGCTGCCTGCTGACCGTCGGACAAAGTTAACTTACTGCCATACTCTGTTGAACTTGATGCAAGAAGAGGATGATTTCGTATCAAAAATCATAATGAGCGATGAAGCCCATTTCCACTTAAGTGGTTATGTTAACAAACAAAATTTGCGTTTCTGGGACACAGAGAATCCACATGAAATGCAAGAAGAAGCCCTTAGTTTTTTGAAGACGCCGATAGCACCACCGTAACCGTAAATGGTGAGCGTTACAGGCAGGTGCTAAACGAGTTTTTTTGCCGCAAGTTGCTGCATTGGGTCTAGATCATTGTTGGTTTCAACAGGACGGAGTGACCGCTCACACAGCTCGGGCAACTATGGAGATTTTAAGACACCAATTTCCAGGTCGAGTGATCTCGCGTTTTGGAGATTTGAACTGGCCGTCCAGATCGTCAGATCTAACAGCACCAGACTTCTTCCTTTGCGGCTTTTTAAAATATCGCGTTTACCAACACAAACCACAAACCTTGCAAGCCTTGAAAGCTAACATTGAAGAAGAAATCGTCAATTTGGAGCCAGATGTTTTGCGAGCAACCATTCAAAATGCCGTAAAACTAGCGCAATTATGCATCAACTCGGGATAACTGTGGCCATTTGAGTGATATAATTTTTTCCAATTAATGTCATGAATTTTACACTTTCAATATGAAAGCAGAGCTGTCTTTTTCCATTTATAACAAAATAGCAGCCAATTCAAATTATGACATTACTTTTGCGCCACCTAGTATAAGTGCTAGGAAATCTAAATGAAATATCTGCATTTAGAATACGAGTAAGATTTTCATCACATTACTTTGCGTTTGCTTCTTGCAGGAATTGTATTCAAACAGTTCGCAATTATTGGAATATTTGTAGTCATCTTTTGAAAGATCTATGCTTTCATTGCTACTCCGCTAGAATCTTTTTTGAGTAAATACCCTAAACCCAAGCTTGCCAGGATTTTTTTCACTCTTTAAAAACCTTATTCTAGCAGAAACTATGAAAATTACTAGGGAAAGTCTGCTGCGGAAGTATTTACTAGTAAGATAATTATCACAAAGTTACTCATACAAAGTGCATAGATTGTAACTAAATCTGTTACAATTTTCTGAAACTATCTATTACAGATCTTGCACATTTAGAACCTACATATTGTTACCGTCCCTATTTGTCTGGTAATTTGTAAGCAAAAATACTACAATTGCGTCAATTCTAGCAGCCATTTTTTTATGCGGTGTAACTAAAATTTTCTATATCTGGAGGTGACGGCAATGGTGTATAAAGTAAGAAAGATTAAATAGTGAAAATCATGCAGTATATATTCAAGTTTTAAAAATAAATGATACAAATGAACAACAGCGATCATTATAAGCGAGTCTTAAAATGTGTGAGCAGTTCTTATATCATGGGATAAAAGCGCATACAGTACAGTACACACTCGCAGGGATTCAAGTCACCCTAACCGAGTTTTCAACAAAGAAGTCTAGGCTTGACACACGTATGTAGTACATAACGTAGATTCTTTTGTCCTGGAGTTACATGAGTATGCAAGTGTCGGTACAGCTGCCCTAATATTGCTATAAAAAAGAGCAACTGATAGCGGTTGAAGGGAAAGGGGTTTTAGAATAAATCACTTCACGGCTAGTAAGTTGTGAGAAAGTTTTTACGGTGGTATCGAAGCAAAAACAGACTTCAAATAAGTTACCCTCTAAATATGTTTAATTTGAAAGAAAAAAAGATTACGATAACCTTTGGTAATTTCGAATAAATACATTGTAATTTTCTTGTTTTCCTAGTACGGCAATGTCACAAGAAGAAACCATAATATCGATTTAGGAATAAGTTTTATTTTTAGAAATCGTCCGAAGTTACTTGCTTTTCCCATTGTCCACACGAGTCGCATTCATCACAGTCCGTATTTATCGTCACTATCTATTTTCTTGCTTTAATGGTGCCAACGTCCGACGATAGCATCGATATTGATTGCGATCTGTTTTCCGAATGATGGGAAAAATGTAATTTAATGCCGCAGACTACGTATTGGGTTACCTTATTCTAATAAATGACACTGATGTCTGATGCGATACTCAACGCACATGTGTAGGAAATATGTTGGTGAAAAGCATCGCTTTACGAATACGATTTAGTAATAATTAACTATCTCTAATGAAGCAAAAATTCCTTATCATAATCCGACATTACAATACATAATCTGAATTTTCACTAAGACTTGAAAATGAAGTGTTAAATTTAGATAGCTGTTAATGTAATCTGCCAGATTATTAACAAAGGTTTTATAATGTATAAATAAGAAAGAACTCATCATCATCATCTTCATGGGTTAGGCCGTGCGGCCTGTTCCGTCCTAGCCTTCCACCTCGTCTTAGGTCTTACCACGTCTCTTCTCCCTCTAGGCCTATACGCCATTGCAAGCTTCGGTAGCCGACTGTCCTATAACCTCTCCAGATGTTCCGCCCATCGTGCTTTGTAATCCTGAATCTTGTCATTAATGGCAAAGATATTTAGCTCTT
>JARFOC010013131.1:0-10642 GCA_031763485.1 Osmoderma eremita | reverse complement strand
TGGTATGACTTCTAAATCCAAACATACTGTAAAATATCCTAATATTCCATCTGCACTGAGACCAGTACATCACAGTCCGGAATTACTTGTGGCTAAACCTCCACAAAACATGATACTAAGCGACGATGAAAGTGCTGATGATACCGAGGCAAATGGAGCCCTGCTATGTTGGCAGACTATTGCCGGATGCAGAAGAGAGATGTTTCTGATGCAAAGTACAGCCGAAAGTCATATATTAGCACATTTTCCAAGTAAATATATCATTTTTTCATGATTTATACACATATCATAATATATACTTTCACAAAATTTCATTGCTTTGTCACTTTGAAACCCTGCCTGATAGAGAAATTCTGAAAACAGATATGAAATAAGCGTAAAAAGTACTACTAAGTTCACTTACTTTACAAATTAAATCTGAAATTTTGTTGACCAGTGTTATTGATGATAATTGATTTTGTTAAGTTTTCTGGATCCTGTACTGTATGCTGTCAATCAGGCAATTATACAAAACTTTACAAGATTACGTACTATATACTCCCCACTTGTACCGAACCAAAACTGCTAATATTTTAGCAATACCAACCGCAAATACATATAAACGAAAGCACCACTAATATTAAGATTGCCATCGGGACCCTTCTGCGCTAAAGCCACAAGCTTCGCAATAATGCCTATCCAGTGGCACTAAACATCGACAAAGATGGCGCCCGCCAAGTTTATTATTAAGAAATGTTTCGCAATTCCCCGCGGATTTCGTTACAGTGGAACGTTAACAACCCCCCATTTAATCCGATAAACTGGTTACGTAAATTTCCATGTAATTTAAGGTTCGTTTTGGAATTGCCTTTTGAAAGTTTCCACGAGGACTGGAGTCCGGGCACCCTTCACAAAAGTGCCCTGATAGGATTACAGACGTCTGCGTCACTAGACTAAAATACGAGATGGCAAAGAGAAATCGAACGGTTCGCCTACACAGAATTAATTACTTGAGATCTGAATTGCTATCATTTACGCGAAAAGAGGCTTGTAATTGTGTTAAATTTAAGTACATAAATCTGGCTGTGATTGCACTGGTCAACGTGTTTGTATCTTTTATAAACATTGTAAAATCTGTAAAACTTTGCGGTGCTGATTATATATATTACTTCATTGTTGTTCTCTGTGTATCAGTTTTCACTTCCCAAGCTGTTTTGAATGTGTTTCTATTTTACGTTGGTTGTGCACAAATATGCCTCGCTTTCGTGTATACAGTAGGTACTTTTGTTAAGCGTGTGAGGTACTTACTGAAGTTTATAGCACAAGCAGGTGTTATTACTCCTTTAATACGAAAGCCTTACTTTGGGAGTAAAATTGTGACCAAGATAAAAGCCGGGCGCATTATATTTGCTGCAGCAATTGTAGAGTGGGAGTACCAAAGGGGCTAAGTGCCATTTGAGAGGTTTTGACATATCTAAAGAAAACACTTTATTTCCGTTAGTATTATAACTTGAAGGAATGACTCTAAATACAATAATATGATAATAATCGCTTAACATAAATGTGAATTTTCAAATGTCTAACATAAAAAGAAACAATTGAAAACTAATAATATATGCAACAAAAATAGAAACGTCCTAAGTGCCAAGGCGATTTTTTTAGTTCTAAGCGCCATGTTCACTGTTGGCCTCTCCATTTGGTACAGAGTCAGTAGTCACCAGTTCCAAAATGTTTCTATAATATTTTTTATGGTCTTCCTCCTTCAAGAATGATATCATTGAAGTCAAGCACTTCTTTTTTGCTTCTTTCATTGTATTCTCTGGTGGAACCTTCGGTATTGTAAATATCTTTCCTTTCCTATTTTCATGCAAGTTGTTTTCGTTCTATTTAACGTGGATGTATCCCTGTATTCATCGGCTACCGTTTCGATGTTCCAAAATTCAAATTCCTGCATGTCCACAACTTCCAAAGAAGGACTGTATTTAGCAGAACGTACAATTTAGTGAAGATGCTTTGGCACGAAAGCTTTCGTTACCCTCTTCCGTTTGTCAATCGCTAGGCATCAAACTATGCCCACTGACGAGAAAATTGTTTCCAACACTACAATTGCGCTTGCAATATCAGAAATTGCACAAATGCAAAGGACGCCCTACATCTTTCGCTGTGCTGATGATATGAAGAGGGCCTAATGACCATATTACGGATTGCTACTTTGGTTTGGTGTCTCCACTTCAGTAACGGATTTGAAAGAGGAAAACGTGGACAGTCTAGCATACCATTAGCTATATGTCCAACACCACATGGAGATAATCTTGTAGTTGAACAAAGGCGAATCATATTTACTATGATGATGATAGTGGAGCAAAAGTCTTCACAAGGTCCTGATTCGATTTATGCTCTGCTAAGCCACATAAATTAACTCAAAATTAGCTGAGCGATCTTGTAAGGAGTTTGGATCTGCCTAGGGACAAAACTGAAGCTTTGGCGTCAAGATGTCAGCAGTGGAATCTTCTGGAAAGTGAAAATATCTACCTACAAGAATTGGGAGAAAGATCTCGTTCCTATTGGAAGCTACTTTTGTTGCATGCACAAACGTAAATGGTATAATGGAGGCTCCCAATATAGATCCTCAAAAACAGTTTTCTTTATATACTCTTCGAAGCTAGGTTTGAAAGCTGTTTTGTTGCACAAAGGAAACGAGCTTCCCTCAGTTCATATTGGGCATGTAGTGCACAGGGATGAATCTTTTTGCAATATTAAACTCCTTCTCAAAGTCATTAAGTAACATGATTTCCAGTGGCAGATTTGTGGGGATCACAAGGTTGTTGCTCAATTAATGCCGAAGTTTCAAACTAATTTAATAATGGTGGTGTTGTACTTAACACTAGATATTTCTTTTTCATTTGTCCGAATCTATTCGACCGCGACTCAAAGTTGAAAAAAGCGAAGGAGAAAAGGAAAAAAGAAAATGCACTTTTTAAAAGTCGAAAATTTAAAACCATTTCCGCAATGAAATTTCAACAACATCCTGTAATATACGAAGATCTTCCTGTCCCGGAAACTCTGTAAAATCCAATTAATGCCGTATATATGTATACAATGCATTCAAAATTATTCTACGTTTTCCCTACACAAAAAGAGCTCGATTTTGACTGGAAATGTAAAACGCGTATCAATAATTCATACTCAGACCGTTAGCATTGTTATGCGGAGAAAAACCGTGCCATTTTTCATTGCGCGAACTCCCTTTCGTGGAAATTTAGATTTCTGCAAAATACAATACCTAATTTCGTTGCCGTCCACGGAGCGAATGTGAGAGGTCAGGGTCGACAGTGGGACCTGATCACCTCCAAATTCGACGGCTAATCGATACAATTTCCACGATACGCGTATTTTAGGAAACCTGTTAGAATTAGATTATGGTGTTACGACGGTTTGATTACCGCTGAGCTAACTATCATCGCATTGGGAATATTACTGCGTCGATGTACAACTCGACAGATTTAAAATAGAATGCAAATTCGTTTTGACGGAAAATATTGCTTGAAGTTTTATTCATAAGCATGTACTCAAAACAAATCGATGATAAAGTTATTTCTGGAAGTCGTCAGCATTTCTTTCCATAATCTCAAAAGCCAATTTAAATGAAAAAGTTTATTACATCTTTTCTTTAGAAGCGAAAGTCCTTCAAGTCTTGATGAGTTCTTAATTTAGTTTATGCCTCTGCCAAACTTACTTTTCGCAACACCCCCTTCCCAATAAACTTGTGCACCTCAAAAGTTTCGGTATAATTTTAAAGTGTTTCAGCAGGGCGCACAATTAATAAAGTCCAAATATACGCAATGCAAACTTCGCAAATTTTACGCTTTCGAGGAAGTAAATATCCTCTGCCTATATTTATAGCTTCCAGAGGTTATTTAGTAACTCTATTAATTAATAAATTTTGGCCCAATTCCCCCAGATAGAGACTACATCCCCAATAATCTAGATATTTATCTACGTAACATAAGTTTGGTTAGGACTTTAGAATGTTTATTTAATCGACTTAAATGGTGGTGCAAATTTCGTAATGGACCTTTGCTATTCAAAATGTCTCCTTCAATGGTTCTCCTTTAGGACTTTACCAGAATATCCTAAGTAATCCTAAGCCCTTTAAAAGAAATATATACTCTCGTCATTCTTTCATCCTGCTCCAAACACTCTATCGGAATTATCCCATCCTTGTCCCAGAAAACTGAAGCAAAGATCTTGCCGGACGATTTTTGTACACGCAATCTTCTTGGTCGTGGAGGACCAGAATGCTTCCGCTCTTTAGTCTCTGAGTCATAGTGATGGACTTCTGTATCGTCCATAGTAAGTGGTCCATTTGGGCGAAGGTTTTCTTATACCCAAGTCGTGATGAACGATGTGAAACATGTTCGTAAGAAATGTGCAATGCTTCTGGTATACGTTTGCGACCCATTCGTCGATTTTCTACCGTATCATGGACTGAATTAATGTTTTCTGGGGTGGATCTTTCAGAACAGTGTTGATCTTTGACATCTGACATTCCTCCATTAAATTCCACAACCCTGTTTTTAATAATGGCGTATGAAGACACTGATCACCTAAGATTTCTGTCATATCAACAAAAATTTCTTTGCCCGATAAACTTTTCAAAAATGAGGACTAACCGAAGTTCAACTCTTTTTAATGTGCCATTTTCCTAGGGCATTCCGTTCCCAAAAATTCACAGTTTTATCACCGTTCAAGTTGTGGATGTTAAAGTTATTTATAACACATCATAGTTGTAACTATAGCAACCATATTTAACTAAGACCAACCAGATATCAATACCGCTTCGTATATACATAATTGCTTTTATATCAAATGCCTTCGAATCAAAATAGTTTTCAAACTATTTGCCATTGTCTCGATAGATGGATCGTCCAATATCCATCCAGCATAAATTCACCTAATATTTAAGTAAACTTCGATAGTGGCTCCAGGCACTTCGCAAACTCCGTCATTATTAAGCAAATAGTTTATTAAGCAACCAGCAACTGGCGTTTGCATAACGCTTGCTTGTGTCCACCATCGTACGCCCACTGACCGCCACGACTAAGGGTTCACTAATAGAACAAGGGAGGCTGCACTTAAATTTAATACCCCGTGTCCATTGCTAGCGATTAAGGGTATATCCTCTCCAATTTATTAATATCACTGGACAACGTTTTGCTTCTGCTTTTACAGAATGAAACAACTGATGATAGAACCAAAGGATGTAAAGAATTTACTTAATATCTTTTTTTTTATTATTGCTTTCCTATTAATTTTAACAATTCATTTTACTTGATAGTTTGTTAAATATAGTTATATTACTTTAAGGTAGAAATATGATGAGTACAGGAAGGTTGAAGACTGATTTTTTGTTTTGATTTGATTGAGTCCCCATGCAGCCAAAGGTCTTTCATATCCCTTAATACTGCGGCCTTGAGGCCTATTGTATAACTCTGGATTCGGTTGTTTCCTGATTATGGGAACCGATCTACCACCCTGACAAGGTTTAGTAGTGTGTGCGTCAAATCATTTTCCTGCATGCCCCCGTAGTGTGTTTATCCCTTATAACAGGGCGCTTCTTCGGTGGCTTAAGGTTAAAGACTGACTTTAGGTTTTATTCAATTTTTCCCCAACCCGGCACCAGCAAAAAATATGAATGTTTTTGTATAGGTTGTTCTTGTATCAAATGTAATCTTTTGCGAGAGTGACACGAACAACATCCAAAGATTGACAAATAAAACAGTCCCCAAATGTACCTAGGTAAAATGCATGGAATGCTTGATCCTTCTGAATATAGACGCACAAGTATACACAGTGGTTACAAGGCTGTCCAAAATTGAAATAGAATTTATTCGATAAAAAAAAATACATATTTGTTTTATAAGAATCATTCGGACATGTCAAGATTCTTATTAATTACCATGTGTTAGTGTAGTTTCTTGAGGTCGTCATGTAGAAAAAAAATAATGATGACATGCCATGAAGGCGCAATACCTTAGAAAAGAGAAATATAGAATGCGTTTTGTAGCAGATGGTTATTTACAAGTCTCCACTATTCCCAACCTCTGGATGAGGTATAATGTCTTTTCCGCAAGCTACAAAGTGCTCACTTATTCACGAGCAGAGAATTACAGGAACAATGTACATGCAATAGGTTGTAAAATAGATCAAAACGTCTGCATGTCGAAGATGGTTACGTGATATCCATTCCAGTTATTTAGCACGAAGGAAGGAGGTGGTAATGATTGACCGTTTGGCCTTGAGGCACAAACTCTTTAAGGACGATTCTTTGGCTATCGAAAAAGTGATTCAGCACGCACGAGTTGCTTTTTTTTTGAGAGGTTGAAGTGTACCATTCCATGCGTTAGCACTTGACTCATCACCAGTAAATGGAAATCGTTTTTAATCGTTTCCAAAACGTCAAGGCACCTTTCCCTCTTAAAGTTCTCTTGGTCCTGTGAAAGATTTTTGGAACCATTTTTGCGCAGTTTTGTCGCATCCCCGGTTCATTGGTCAAAATCTCATGAATGTTGGTGTGAGTCAAATTCAACTTTTCCCCTGATCATTCTGACTATCAACCGACGATCTGAACGCACAAGATCCCGGGTTTTGTCGAGATTTTCATCGGTTCTTCAAAATGAAGGCCTTCCGCTACGTGGTTCGTCTTCGATTGACACTCTTCCTTCCGAAAACGCTTTAAAGCACAGGAAGACCTACTCCCTTAACAAAACACTGTCTCCGTAGGCCTGCTCAAGTTTTGCAAAAGTTTCCGTCGCACCCTGCCCAAGGCTGAAGCAATCTCTGACAAGCCGTTGCTCAAAAGTAATGTTGAGGTTTTTAGAACGCGCTAGAAGAAACTGTTATTTTATGCGTTTGGGCAAATAGTCACTTTTGTAATTACTAAAAAGGGGGTGGCTTAATTTACAAACGTGTTACGCCAGGGAAACATATTTATGCTTCCCTAGTGTAACATGTGTTTGTAAATTAGCCCAGCTACAATTCAGTAACTTTACACTTCTAATAAATGGAAGTTGCTACTGTAATACTATACTTTCGTAGATAAGGAAGGCTTATTAAGGTTTATTAACCAATTCTTCCTTCTCATACGCAAAAAAAACGCGCCTGAATTGTTTCATATTTCAAAGACTACGTCCATATCCAAACAAAACGAGGCGACATTCAAGCTTTTATGTATATTTTTTTCTAACTCGATTTCGTGAGTTTCTCCCATCGAATTACGTTAGCGTTTCAACTGGCTTACATCGACCGGGGTAGCGATGACGCAGTACTTTCACAAATTTCTCTTTTGTTCGCGAATATAATATAAAAAATAACTACCAACGCCGTCATACCTAGCCGGGTAGAAATTAAATTGAGGATTTAATTTGGGGAATTGGTTCTCGTCGCAAAGAAAGTTCTTTAGTATTTAAGCCGCTGTTTTGTGCGTAAGTATTCTTGTCTTGGGTTATAGAATGAAAAGGCGATTATGATTGACGACTAACTAAATGCGAAATCTTAATTAAAGTTTGGCATCTTATTGGTTTTTAAGGAAGGTGTTTCTCTCTGAATAAATATTTCTAAATCTTACTCGCATAACAAAGCATTGTGCTCAATGAACGCGTCGGAATTGCTTCCCCAGCTGTTGAAATGTCGGCATCCCCCTATTGTGGCGTTAGCTATTTATCTATTCTTCTTTTTGGGTTGCGCGATTATACCGCCTTATTCCAAAATGAAATATACCTGTAATCTATTGTTCGCGCATTACGCCTGCTACCGTATTCCCAGCTACGATACATCTGTTTGCCGACCATGACCTAGTTCCGCTGTAATTCGGTGTGCGATTTACTATATCCCGCAAACTTTCTTATGCATACAGCAGGCTTTCCACTACATTATACCGCTAACATTGATCTATCTTACGTTAGAGAAAACCTTACTTAATCCAATTTCTTTTATGTCGTTCTCATTAAATATTAATGAAAATATTTCGTTACATTCGGTAGACTAACAATTGGATTTGTGTAAATTGTGTGGAAGCTAACACATCACTTAAAATAAAATAAAATGTTAATCATTCATGTCAGTGTCTGCAGAAGAAAATGGACCGTCTGAGAAGAAAAATAAACAACAAATCTGATCGTGAGGGACAATTAATAAGTACAAATAAGATCACATACAACATTACTTGCTTTTCTGTATTATTTCAAAATATTCAATGTAGAAAAATAAATATGCTGAGTTAGAAATCATCTTAAGTAAAGAGAGCTATGAGGTAATCTGTTGAATCATATATATCGAATGAATGCAATAAGCTGTCTACTATCCATGCTACGCATGTAGGCTCTACGTTGAGCGTTAGTTCGTACAATTAGAAAGTGTCGCTAGTGTACATACCTACACATGATATTTTTGTTTCCGGAATTTGTAGGCGAATGATATAGGTTATGTTTATATAACGTATATTCAAGTAATATTCATAAAGTAGTGTATATTTATAACGCTGAAGATTACCTATGCAATTAATTAACAATGATTTTTGTGATTCTGATTTATTATTTGTTATACTGTTATTACTAGAATTGCACAATTTGTACAAACGCATATAGCGCATATTGGCGGTTGTATCGAATCTCAGCGGCGCTAGCGAGCAACTCTACTTATCACAGATGTTTATAGAAACTTTTCTTCACAAAATTAAATGACGAATCAGCCACAACAATATTTCAGATTACTTTGGCGACATACTATGCGCATTTTAATATTACTCGAACGATTTGTGTTGCCTAATTCAGACATACAAAAGTCCATTTAAGAACATAGTAGATGGCGCTGGAATCGGCGTCCGCATAACACCGCCAATGTTTAACTCATTAAATAATAGCGGGTAATTTGAAAGTAAAAATGTTTAAGAAATATATACGTTTACGTTAATTTCGGTTTATTTAATCCAACCAAAAAAACAGGAAGCAATTTTATTTCAAATATATCCTATATTTCACGTATTCAAATACACTTCGGAATAAAATAGAACCATCAGACACTTTAATAGTTCCTTTTTTGCAATATGCTACACAAATAATATAACAAGCAACACAAGATGTTAAAGAAATCTTAAATAATTGACAAAAATCAGAGTTTATTTTTATCCCAATTGGAAGCGTGGTCGCCAAAAAAATCGCTAGTTTATAAATAGGGACGACCTAATGTACATGTTTCAAAGAGCCTTACTCTTTGAAATATGTACATTAGATCGTCCGTATTTATAATATTATTCCAGAGAATGTGAATTTTACTCGTGTCTCAAATTTACTTTTTTCTCAAACATATTTCTGATACGCTTGATACATTCCCAATTGATCGCGGGGCAAATTCTTTTTGACGGCTACTTTCCACCCTATCTTCTTATGTACTTTTATTGCAAGTAATACATTTCTTTGTGGCGATCTCATCTCCCTCTATACATATGTAGATTTTCAATACTCTTCGTTACACTTACCTTCACAGTCTAGTCGTTTTCAATTCGCAACGAATCGTATGTACGTATTTCGAAATTAGGAATATGAGTACAAAGAAAAAAGCGATAATGGAAACGTTTGCACAATATCGTCCGTCTATAAAAAAAACAGTTTTCCCTCTTTGCCTTTGCCCTCATGTGGCAGTAGCCGAGACGGCGCAATAAACTGCTGTGGAGTGTAGGTAGTGGGTAATTTGTCTTTTGCTATCAATAGCAGCTACCCATGAATAGGCGGTTTGCGAAATGCGGGACAATTAGGCATTGAGTGCGCTTTGAGAGTACTTCTAGTCTTCGGGTATTTGTGCAAACCGTAGTCTGGCATTGAAGATGCCTAGATATGTATTTCGTTCGTCTGACAAGAAAAAATCGTTAAATGTATTGTTGTAATAAACACCTTTTTTGGTACTATTCTACAATCAATCATTCTACGGATAATACTAGTTCAAATATCGTAATTTGTAATTTTATCAATGTTTTTTTGATATGTTATTCTGGAAATAGAATCGGAAAATGAACTAAAATACAAAGATATCTTTTTTTTATTATTAAAAAACGCTGAAATGATATAGTAATTAATTTTCTTTCTGTTACATTTAATTTATATGTTAAATATATCTCTTCTAACACCGAATTTTATTTAATAAGACTGGTCAACATAATTTCAGATTTATTTTGTCCCACGAGGTAAAGTGGGTGAACTTGGTAGTACTTTTTACACTTAGTTCATATCTGTTTTCAGAATTTTTTCTATCAGGCAGGGTTTCAGAGTGACAAAGCAATAAAATTTTGTGAAAGTATATATTATAATATGTGTATAAAACATGAAAAAAATTATATATTTACTTGGAAAATGTGCTAATATATGACTTTCGGCTGTACTTTGCATCAGAAACATCTCTCTTCGGCATCCTGCAATAGTCTGCCAACATAGCAGGACTCCATTTGCCTTGGTATCATCAGCTCTTTCATCGTCGTTTAGTGTCATGTTTTGTGGAGATTTAGGCACAAGTAATTCCGGACTGTGAGGTAATACTCTGAGTGCAGATGGAATATTAGGATATTTTACAGTATGTTTGGATTTAGAAGTCATACCACTTATATTTGTTAGAC
>JARFOC010013120.1:0-10643 GCA_031763485.1 Osmoderma eremita | reverse complement strand
ACAACTCAGTAAAAATGACATGTCAAATGACAGGTCAGTGTTTTATAATTCATAAAACACTAGTGTTTTATAAGCAGCTTTATGTATCTATAGTTACGTATTTAATGAACGTATTTTTTAATAGTCGTAGACAAAACAATTTATAGCAGATTTAACATACAGATAGTCGGTAATTGCGAATTTATATATAAGTAGTTTCCTTGTGTTAAAATTATTTTTAGAGGCAACATTGCCTATGTTAGGCGAGTAATGACGCGTTTGGTATAAATGCGCCACAAATACAAATCTACGACAGCTTATGTGGTTACCTATTGTATTTATACCATGTGTTTACCGACACTTTTGTTATCATTGTTACAGTCCATATTTCTTGCAGTAGAAGAAGTAGTAAGCCACAATCACATATGTCGGAAAATAGAAATCCAGTAGATAAGACATGTAACAGGATTATAGGTCTTATTAGTAAAGGCTATAAAATAATGATTATCATGCGCGGCTTACCTGGTAGTGGAAAATCACATTTAGCACCTACATTGTTAGAGCACGCCCTCGGAGTTGTCAACCGGGATGAGTTTATATTCAGTACGGATGATTATTTTAATGAATCAGGTACATATATTTATAAACGCAATGAATTACAAGAAGCACATACGTGGAATCAACGTAGAGCTTTTGTTAATGTTCAGAGAGGCGTCAGCCCTATAATAATAGATAGCACTAATTTGGAAATCGAGGAAATGAAGGCATATTGTGTTATCGGTGTGCAATATGGGTACACGATTGAGATTGTTGAGGTTGCAACTCCATGGGCGTTAAATGTGGAAGAGCTGTCATCCAGAAACAATCACGGTGTAAATAAAAAGACGATTCAGTCAATGTTGAATTCTTACGAACAAGGTGTAAACCTACGAGAACTACTGACACACTATGGATTT
Source organism: Osmoderma eremita (assembly GCA_031763485.1). Classification (NCBI taxonomy): domain Eukaryota; kingdom Metazoa; phylum Arthropoda; class Insecta; order Coleoptera; family Scarabaeidae; genus Osmoderma; species Osmoderma eremita. Next base: position 9,708 of record JARFOC010013120.1, on the reverse strand, counting down.
GTGTACACAGATTTGCTACCACAATACAGAGAATATCCAGCGTTATCATTTCGACCACCCAGTCGGACAGTCGGAGCTAGGAACAACCAGACATCTGCTGAATATATGAATACATCCCAAAACAAAAGGGATCATCCTGCTGAGCCAGATATTGATCAACTTGTGGATATTGACGATAGCAGCGTTTACAGCGAAGATACCAATTTAGATCGAATTGATTTTACCAGTGAATTGAATCCAACATTGGAAACAGAGGAAGTAGCACAATTGACACAAAATGATTTCATTTCAGAACAATTAATAGAGAATAAAGGAATGATGAGTAAGCTGTTGCAGAGAAATGCTGATTTGGATTTAAAAATGAGAGATTTAGGTGCCCTCATTTCGAAGAAGTTCGAAGAGAATAGAAAAGAGGTGATGGCGCTAACAGCGAAAACAGAAGAGATAGTACAGCTGGTGCAAGCTGACAGCGTTTCAAAACAATTAGAAGAGAATAAAGAAATGTTGACCAAACTAATGATGCTACTAGCGAAAACAGGGAAGGTAGTCGTAGCCTTCGTAAGCGGGTATGTCGTGCCGGTGTTCTGGTGGCTAGTGATGGCAGTGGCGGTAGCTAAGGACATTTCACAACAATTGAGACCAAATAAAGAAATGTTAACCAAGCTAATGGCGCTAGCGCGAAAAGCAGGGGAGGCGTGTTGGAACGTGGTTATAAGCTTCATTCCAATAGCCCTGAAAGCCGTACAGCGTACGGCCGCATGCATTTTTAATTGGTGGGCAGCACTAAACACACGTACTAAACATTTATTGCTATTACTAATGTATATTTATCTTGTATACCGCCTCCTCTCATACGTCCTTTTTTAACTTTATTAAATATATCAATTTTAAAATATTACGTGTTGTTTTTCTTTAGTTACAATGTCAACAGCGAGATTAAAAATCTCCAATAAAACAATAGATGTTTATTTTTTGTATGTAACAATAGTTTCCAATGCTAGTTGTATTTTTACACACGACTAAATAATTATTTTGTTACTTTTTTCGAGTTTTTTCTTATGTAAATGTATACTTGTGATACATTGTTGTTTTCAGAAAAAAGAATCCCCATCAGAATCATAAAAATAGAAGTATCATTTAATTAAAAAAAAAACCTGGCCCTAAAACCTTAAAACGCTTAAGGGTTATAAATAATTTTATCAGCTCATTTTATAGCCTACATCCAACCATTTGTTTTACCGTTTGAATTATTAAAATCGGCCTATAAATAAGGGCGCTTCGGACTCGTCTTTGTTTTTTATAAGACTGCCTGTGTAATAGACCTAAAATTGCCAGACAATACCTATTATCTATCACATTGTAACGTCACAAGATGACAGTTCCAGAAAAAAATACGTAACCGATCTTATTTACTGCGAATATTAAGTGAGGACTAGATTATTAGATTTGCAAATGATTCTTAAGGTTATGCACAGCTAATTCCGCAATTGCGGTCGGAAATCGATTGGTGATCATGTGACAATCAGTTTCATGTGGGAATTTGCAAGTTGTTTTTCAAACAAATTTTCTAATCATATAAATACAATATACATACAGATTTGTTTTAAGTACATAATAAATTGTTGTTTATACGTTTCTACATTAATAGTTGATTTTACTTATCTTTTTTTTTTGTTACGAAACTGCAGCTGTCAAAACATCCAAATATAAAGAAAAGTTGGTTATGTTTACCATAGCTACTCATGTCATTGGATACACAAACCATGTTTCGCAAACATTCTAAATTCCATATCGATTTATCTAGTAATGCTAATTGTCCGACGTATCTAGCAGATAATAATAGAAAATGTACACGTCTAGAGTTCGATCGTAATCTACGCTTAATAATAGTTAATAGCTTCTAATTGTTTTGTAGATGTGTGGATTTTTTTTACGCAAATGTATGACGCATTTCTAAATTGTGATTATTATAAGAAAAAACAAAGCAAAAGTTTTATGAGTCATAAAGTATTTATTTTAGACGTCCCAATCTCAATTCAACAAATTCATTGATCGATCAGGTAGAAATTCCTGACGTAATGTATATCTTCCTTTTAGGACATTTTCTTGTTCTTTAGCTGCATTTCAAACCTTACATTATTCCATTAGCCAAAGTCAAAGTTTTACTACGTTGGTAATACGTGAATTTGTCAACTATATTCCTCATATTGCGCCTCATATTGTATTAGAATAAATATGTTTTAATTTTGGAATGTAATGAAGAATAAATAATAACTATAGTACAAACAGAAAAGTACCTGCATTTTTCAATATCACTCTATAATAGGTATTTAAAATGACCACCATTCAATAGTAAATACAAATTAACTCTTTTCCATTGTTGATCGATCCATATTGTTTATTTGTTCAACTATATGTACCTATCTGCCCCTAATTTTTCTAGGGTGTGAATATGACCACTCGACATTTTAAAATAAAACCGTTTTGTCCGGTTTTCTTAGAACGAACAATCTCACTTATTTGAGGTGACTATAGTTCTATAAATAACTGGTTTTAAAATAAACGGGAAATCAACAAGAATACCAAGACAAAATACAAAAAGTAAGGTTAGTGAATCGGATATAACGGGCATAAGTATTATGTATTATCCTGTATTATTTAGTTACATTCGAGTCAGCGTTGTAACGTTAAGAATGAAAAATATACTAAAAACTGTGGCGGGAAATTTAACCTGTCCTCAGACAATTAAAATCATCCCGTATTTGTTAATATTTTAGTGTTGAATTAATCTCGATGTCCCATTTCTCCAAACCAAGGATTAGTTGGATTTTTGGATTTACATTTTTCTCGGTATTTCATAACGGCAACATTGTAAACCTATCATACATATATCTACAAATGTTATTGAGCAATTTCGTATATATTTACACGCGCATATAGTTGATACACATAGATATCGGTAATGGATACACACATGACACGAAATAATATTGTAACTTACATTTTCTCCTATATTGTATATTGTACAAATTCGGCTGTGATTTGTATTTACCGCCAGCATATTCGTTTCTAATACATTGTGGGATATCCATCTTAAAGCGTACACAAATAACACAATGAACTAACTATTTTGTTCCACCAATAATACGATAATACGCAAAGATTACTCATCAATTTTCTTCGAAACACCTGCTACGTCGGCCGTGTTATCATTAAATGTGTAAGTAAATATATAATAGTGATCAGGATGCCTATGTGTACAGAGGTTGACACATATTATTCGATGTCGCTGATAAGAGCACTTATTGCTCCAATCGCATTGTGCGGTTTTTAGTAAGAGTAGATTTATTATTATTTATTAGGTGGAAAAATTATCTTGTACCGATTGAATTAGGTCGTCATGCAAATTTGCAAGGTTTTTTTGGGGGAATTAACTATAGACATTGGGGCAATAAGCTGAGCATTTTAAACGGGTGATTTGCGAATATGTAATGGCCGTGTTTTTAAAGCGTACGAACAGTTATTAATTATAGGACGCCCTGTTTCGTATGAAATTAGTTTTTCAAACTGCATTTGAAAAGAATGTGTAATTCCTTGTATAGATTGATCACGACGGTGACATTTTATAAATTTCTGCTTCGATCGAAAAAATATCCATACTCGAATATAAAATTAGAATCCACCAGCACAAATTAATAATATATCAATTTAATGTATCAATAAAAAGTATACCAAGAAGTTATTAAATAAATACAAATCCATACGCACTATACTCTGACCAACACGCAACTGAGAGCCTACATGCGCAGGATGGATAGTAGACAGCACATGACGTATAGCGATATCGCTAAATTGTGCAGGAGCGGCCAGGAAGGGCCAGGATTAGATCCGAGCGGTCAGGATTGGATCAGAGCGGCCAGGAGAGGCCAGGATTGGATCAGAGCGGCCACGAGAGGCGAGAATTGGATCAGAGCGGCCAGGTGTGTTGCTGCAAAAGTACACTCTTAGCGTTCGAAAAATATGGTTGTCACACAAAGAGTAGTACACCATTGCGTTCGATAATTGAAGATATTTATTCCATGACGCACTCTTTTGCAATCAAGTTTGAACTTGGTCTTCTGTTCGGGCATGCTCAAGATTCATTTCAAAAATGACTGATTATGATTTGTTTATTTTGTTTCATTATATTATTTAGTAGTTGCATGTTTGCCTATTAATTCGAAGATAATTTTAAACTGTTTATCTGTTGTGTGGAGAATCACGTTTTCTATATAAGTTTGAATACGGATCGGCGTATTCAAATGTCTCTCATGTCTTATTGCAACTCGTCAACTAATATATAGCTTCATCATCTTCAGCTATCAGGAAGCAAATGGCTCGAACTTAATAAGGCGGCGATAAAAAAAATTTCTATGGTTAACTAACAGCCTCAGTAATTTAACCAACAAATATTTATTTTGACCACTGAAACGCCGCTGAAACTCGCCTCCCTCCCGCACTACTTTAACATGTTCACGCCCAAGAGCGTTCGAAAATTGTTGGGAAATTCGTGTCACGTGGTACTTCAGTAGAGGTTGCATTCTACACACCGCGTCCTTTATTTTCGAACACACCCGCACCCCAGGTATAGCATAGTTGTTAGATCTGCTACTAACGTAGCAAACCCGGCCTAGCTCTCGCATTTCCGAAGAATTCCCATTACACTACGTCACTATACAGGGTCGCTCGTACGGTATACGATATACGATGTAGCAACTAGTAGAAATAGTCGAAAGTATTATTACGCAATATTATACGTTTCAGAGAAAATTGACACATTATATGCGTCACATTTCGTTTATTACAGTTTGGTAGTTGTGTTTATTCTTTAAATTAGAGAGTTTCATTTTTTTATTTATCGACTACACGTATTCCCGTCTGGACAGAAAGTATATTATCTTTAAACGGTGTATGTTTACTTGTGTGTGTTGGTTTGTTATTGTTTCTCATTTTTATATTCGATATATCAACAATAATAATAAATAAATGTCTAATTTAATACTTGTTTATTTTATCGGTAATATGCAGATTATGGATCGTGGTGTATTTGGACGTCTGCTATTGTATAATATAGTTATGTGTGGTGATTTTAATATATAATCATCCCAAAAAATTCTTTACTATCTTTACCAAAAAATTAAATGGAAAAGAAATGTTTACTTCAGGCTTCCACATAAAAATCAATAATAGATAAATGAACGGCCGATTTTTTATTTAGAAGAAAGTAGTAATAAATAAAATTGCTAAAAATAGAAAACGACTACTTTTAAAATGTATATTTTAATGGAATTTTTGAATTTTAATCACCATATAATGAGATCGTATTGTTTGGAAAATAACTTTATTCACCCAGTTAACAGGACAACTTATTTATTAAATATATAGCCGCCAACAATTGTTTGTTCCAAATAACGGATTTATCGCCAAATGCCGATTAGTAACCATTTCAATATGTTTATCTGCTTGGCTTTTCCACGGCCATAAATTATTATTTCGTCGTCGAATATTAGTCAGCTTTTGAGGATGATTCGTCGGATCTAAGATGCAACTAAACTGAGATCAGAATCTCTCGCAATCAGTGAGAATTAAGTGTAGTGTTTCGAAAAGAATCACATCTATACACCGTTTTTTTTATTCGGGCGAATTGATATCACTTCAATCAAAATTTGTTGTTTTAGGCCGCTCACAACAAACTGCACCAAAACGCCGTGGCCATTTTTGTTTAACAGCTGATCTCTGTAGTCTGTACTTTGTTGCATAATATAACATACATATACAAAGATAATATACATAACCTCATTTATGGCCGTGTTTAGATTCTTGTACAAGAAAAATTGTAATAGGGGATCACTGCACCGATTTTTAAAATAACATATAGTTGCCTATGAACTTTCTAGACTAAATTTTCATTCATTATTATTATTCTACGACGTAATACAACCAAGAACCTGAATTTTAAATGAATTTATTCCAACCTTTACGTGCTCACTCTACACCGTCATTTATAATAATCGTATTTTTTTAAATTATTTCGAAATTTTTCACAATTTCTCCAACGACAATACCATCGTTCAATATCGGTTCGTGTCTTTCAGCTTCGCTTTAATGGCGTCGTCGGAAAATCGCTGACGTCACGGAACTTATTTAAGGATCGCCCGTAAGTTTGCCGCGCCAGTTTCGCCTTACTTACGGTGGGCTGTATTTGTGTATTCGGTAGGATTGTATTCGAGCCGACAAATCGGTGTTATATCTGAACGTTTTAAGGTCGACGCCTCATTCTTCGCGTTTCCGTTTCTCCCTTTCCGTTCTTATCGTATCGAAAAAATAGAACAGAACAGTTCATCGCGTATTTGCATGCATCACTGTTGTGAAAGCGGCCATCCATCATCGCAGCGTGGCAACTTACACGACGCTACCGATCGAGACGATATTTGTATGTGTCACCTGTGCTCACTTACCTATGTGTCTACCACACCAGGTTACATATCAGATGTCCTGCACGAATCTCTGTTGGAGGAGTGCCTCGAAAATTTATCGCTAAACGGGCGTAATCCGAAGCTACTCGACGCTGACCAGGAGGAGTATAACGATTGTCGCGAGGGAAGCGTCACCGCCAGGGACGTAGTCTTCAGAAAATGCGGCCAGACCGAACCGTTGCCCTTCGAAAAATGCTATCCAAACAGGTGAGTTATGAATGAGTAATTTTAATGTACGATTAGTCACGCGTAGCCATGCCCTACAATTACTATTGCAAAGTTTGAACGTAAATAACTATACGGGAGAAGCTAGATGCTTTTGACGTACTAAAATAACTAAGTACAACGATCTATAATTAATTTTATTTAATACACGTGCAGAAACATTGTGTTTACGTGCATTCAGCAGGTATTTAAAAACACAATCCCTCTTTGTGTATAAACATTGGCAAATGGCCGTTATTAAGTGACATTACGAATACAATAATCTATGTTTCCTCTTTTCCATTTGCAATCTACCGAACGCTACCAATGATTAAATCTATGTCACGTGCATATTTAAATTAGACGCAATTTAAATAATTTTATAACGGTAGAACGTAAGACATAACCTACAATGTGCCAATTCATGAACTATATAGATATATAGAATTCTATTTTTAATTTCCTTTATTTTCATTTTTATCTTTTCCCTTTAGTAATTATATATTGACGTATTTTACTGAAAATCAGCAAAATTGTGAAAGCTGAAGTTGATAGAATTTCAATATAAGGAACTAGATTTGATCTTATTAAAATTTGCATTTGAAATACATTAATTAGGCAGGGGGTCATATTACCTATTATTACAAGTTTATTATTTATTATTATATATGAAGGGTACCTATTGAGAAGCATGAATTCCAAGGAAATATCGTTTATTCATAATCTACGTATTTGTCAAACAAAGATTAGTATTTCGTTGAATGGTGAGTCATATATGATATGTAAAATTATTATTATTGACAAATAGCTTTTGTAATGATAAAGGTATTATTCATTTTAAAGACAAAGGACAATGCACCGTGAAACCATAATAGTATCTTATTATGGAAAAGATAATAAAGTAAATATTGCAAGAACTGTGGGGCAGTATAGTAAAGGATCACTCCTTCCCTCACAATAGACTGATTAATTCAGGACACTTGTATCGGGGATTGGTCACGCGTTCCACGATATTCCCGGAATTAATCTATTGAGATGAGGAGCGATCTCATACAGTGTGTTACCACAATAAAGTAATTTATGCTTCCATTTCATAACTTCTTTTTTATAATTTACCAGTAAATATTGCAACAAAAAATTAACATGAAAAGATAATGGCATAATGATGTTTTTTTTTATATATATTTATATTATCTGGGGTTTTTTATTGCGGCAGGTCAAACTTGGATTTTATTTATGTTGTAAGAAATTGTATAGTTCACATTAATTTTTTTAAACTTAATTGTTTCATTTCAAATTGATTTAACCCATTTAAGAACAATCAGATATTGGCAATTTTAATTAAACACGAGCTATTATATATTTGAATTATATACAGTGAGTAACTTTTATATATTTTATTAAAAATTAATTTTTTTCGTTTCAAATGAAAATTATAACACTACATATTAAATGAATATAATGTCTAACTAAAAAAAAAACCGAAATCTCCGATATTGGCGTTACTTTAATATTCGGCTTCTACAATCTGTACTTGTATGTATCTATTTTATACTACACTAAATTACGACAACACTAGGATTTAGTAGGGTAACCATTTTGTTTTATCACTTGTTCTAAACGTTTTGGCATATTAGATATATTTTTGTTAGTATAATCTGAACTAATTTCCTTCCATTTGTCTTGTAATCTCTCTCTGAGTTCTATAATTGAACTAATACTTTTACAACATACTTGGGGATCCAATTCTTCCCATAGATTTTCTATAGGATTTAAATCCGGCGACAGGGGTGCAGTTTCTATAACCTCTGGACAATTGTACAATAACCATTCAGGAACAACGTATGCTTTATGTTTCGCATCATTATCTTCATAAAATTTAAAAGTGGGTAGTATTCCTAATTTCTCTGGGCTTTGTCTTAAATGTCGCTTAAGATATGTAAATACTTTTCTTTATTGGGGTTACCATCTATAAAGACTAGATCTTCTAACCCAGCCGATATGTACCCTCAAACCATTACATGGCCACCGCCGTGTGTGGCTGTAGGTTTTAAGTTCTTGTAATTCAGCTCCTTTTTGAGTTTTCTTACAATCAAACGCACTTTTGCTTGTGTTAACTTTTTGGGCTGTCCTTTCTGTTTCGTGGATTCAATATTTCCCTCATTTTTACAACATCTTCTATTGTGCTTTTGCTTATATTTAATATTTCAGCAATTTCTTTATAATGTGATCCCCCTGTATAACCATATTGCTAATTTTCTCAGTTCTAGGGTTGTGTTTCTTCCTTTGCCTGGCAATATGTTAATATAAATAATGCACTGCAAATACTGACTGAAATATACCACAAGACAATATAAAACTGCCTAAAATTGTGTTCTCTATGGGAAACCGAATATTGAAGTAAGGCCTTTATCCGGGATTTACACGTTTTTTAGTTCGTTTTTTTTTTTATTTTGAGCAAAACAACCTCACATTTATTCATTAGACAGTATCCTTTATCTTTTCAAAGAAAGGAACTACACGATACATTGCAGACACCGAATATTAAGGTTACAGACTGTATTCCCGTAACTACATTAGAATTAAATATACAGTTTCGAATCAGTTTTATCAGCTTTAAATTTAAAATTTTCCACCTTATCTGTGCTAAACATCTAAAACAAAATTTCCTTGCGGAATTCTGGTAATTTGGACAGGCAAATTTCCCCATAAATTACTGCTAATTGGCAAGGTCAGAAATGTTAGGTTTCTTATCTAGTTTACGATCGCTTCACCTGACTTTTTAACAGGTTTGTTTTAAAACTTAATGAGGTTAAGTGTAATTAAAACATTTTCTTTGAAATCAAGGAATCAAAATTCACTCGAAACTTTCTTTTGTAAGAAATGTGTGTTATACGTGATAAGCGTATATTTACAGTCACTCGCAAAATTGAGCGTACACCAACCAAAAAATAAAAGCAGCGTGGTTTTACAAAATAATATTTATATA
>JARFOC010013110.1:0-10644 GCA_031763485.1 Osmoderma eremita | reverse complement strand
CACTTTCATCGTCGCTTAGTGTCATGTTTTGTGGAGGTTTAGGCACAGGTAATTCCGGACTGTGAGCTACTGGTCTCTGTGCAGATGCAATATTAGGACATTTTACAGTATGTTTGGATCTAGAAGTCATACCACTAATACTTGTTACCCAAAAATAGCAATCGGCAATATGATCTGATGGTTCCCTCCAAATCATAGGAATAGTAGAAGGCATATGTCGTTTACCTTTTGCCCACGCTGTGAGATGTCTGACACACGTAACACCCAAATATGGGGAGCCCAAGTTTTGTCTTCATCACCTACTTTACACTTGAAATACTGCTTATAGCACCGTTCTTGATATTTAAATGTCAATTCGCTGCAAATGTAGCAAAAAGAGTTCGGGTGGTTTACACATTTCCTTGGCATTTTTGCAGGTGATCAAATGTTCGCGATTTCACTACAATAGCTTGAACGCACCACAACGAAATACTCTTTAAAACGTTAACATCAGCGTATATGTTCGTTCACGCAGCTCTAGCCGACAACTGAAATAACAAGAGATGCTATCTAGGAATGGGAAATGCAGGTATTAACACGTCAAGCCATGTTCAAACATTAACCTGCTTGATTAGTTTCGAACTCTAGCCGGCAACTGAAATAACGTCAAGACATGTGCTCTTATACTACATATCTATGCATGCATATTTTAGGTGGATAAGCGAATATCTGGAACATAAAAATTAAGGGTGATGGAGAAATTCTGAAAACATAATTGATTTCAGCATGCAAAAGTATATGGAAATCAGGCATTTTTGTGCTTGGGACAAAAATCTTGTTAACCAGTGTAATTATAGTCGAAGTTCGATAACTCGAAGCAAATTGGTTGGCAATAGCATCAAGGCCGTAAATTATGTGTAATTTTTACTCGATGACCCGAACTCCTATACTTGAATATCTTGATAACTCGAACAAAATATTTGGCGTCACGTTCGATAAGTCGAATTTTTTGGGAAAACCAGAATTATGTGTGTTTTTATTGCTAGTTTTACAATGATATTTGTTAGCGAATTTTAGCTGCACTGGACGTATTTAATGCAGATGAGACACGACTATTTTCTAAATGTCTCCCAGATAACACCTTAATTTTAAAAAACCCGAAGTGCCATGACGGAAAGCACAGTAAACATAGAATTACATTGATACTTGGCGCAAACATGGATGGATCACAAAAACTGAAATTGCTTTTGATAGGTGAAAGCAATCAACCTCGCTGCTTTCGAGGTGTTAAGTGGTTATCCCCCGACTATAAAGCCAACTGGTAGTCGTGGATGACAGGACCATTTTTTGAAGAATGGCTGATAAAATTACACAATCAGTTTGGACAGATGGGAAGAAAGATTATTCTTTTCATTGACAATTGTCCGGCTCATCCTAAAAATGTCCAACATAGGTTAAAATTTATCAAACTTGCCCTCCGACTTTTTTATATCAAAATAACAGTTTGTATAGTTTAATGTAATTTACTAAAATAAATATGTACATACTTAAAACAATAAACAGAAATAAAACACATATTTATATGAATATTATGTATTTTGTTCAATAACTCGAAATCTCGATAAACTCGAATAACTTTTTTGATTCGAGTTATCGAAGTTCGACTGTATCTAATTCAGTGCTCCTAATATTTTCTTTTCTTTTCAAACTTTTTCAAGCTGTAGTTATACTATTTATAATGCATTTTGTACACACCAATATTTTATGGAATTTTACAAATATTGTATCATGTTTAAAAGCAATTTTATGATATATATATCTTATTTTCATGACGATTTTCTTATTCATTTTTTAATTTCGATTTTGATAGTATTAAAAAGTGCGGCAAAAATAGTACTTTTATTATTCTAATAACATTTCGTCAAATACAATTAAAAAATAATAATTTGCTATTTGGAGTACAAAATTTCTGAAATTTTCAACATTTCGTGTTACTTTTGGAAAAATTTGTTTTCAGATTTCTTAAATTTTATCTGAATCTGAGCAAAAGCAAAAAAAAAATTATTTCATAAGCCAGATAGAACTGTTAAGAAGGGATTTTGAACAAAAGTTAACTTAGTTCTTAACCTATAATTTTTTTAACAGTATCTTAACCTCACATTCAGTCAAACATCAAAAATCAATCTTCATACAACGAATAACACACTTTCTTGTACAAAAAACAATTTGCCATGCAGGCAGAAACCGTTACAAGAACGTATGAACGATTTCAATCCAAATTGTAACCCACAATTTTTTACCATAACACATTAACTAACTTTGTAAGTGCGAATAGCACTAAAAGAAACAGGGAACAATTTACTAAATTTATTAATTATAGCAACAAGAATCAACCAAGAAATATCCATATGAAAAAATTTGCGTTATTATATTTTTTAAAACTATTCTATCATGGAAGCAGCACTTAGTTTGTATATATACAAATAAACATTACAAGAAATATGTTTTGGGTTTTGATATTAACCTGTGTGTTGTTTATATTTTTTTGATATTCCTAATTTCCCCAAAGAAAATAATTTATAGCTTATGCGAATCTTTGATATGTATGTAAGTTATATTAAATAAATGATTGCGTCTTGATTCGTTTTATCTTAATAACATTGAACAACGATCCATTTCAAGGAATTTTGTTATATAAATAAAATGACATGAAATAATATTTTATATTTATGTCTGTTACCTATACAAAAACAGGTCTTTTTTTGTTATAAGCAATATATTTCTAACCTTACAATGACAACAAATTAAAACCATTTTTTTTCTTGTTCAAATGAAAACAATATTATCTGTGGAACACATATATGTTACTTAATGCGTTTACTTGAACTGTTTTAGTAGAAACACTCACGAAAATAAAATCGATAATATTCTAATGAAATAATTACTATGTTAAAATTGTTTTGTTCCTGGAAATACAGATAAATTCTTATCTGTATTTCGAGGAACAGGTTTCCCGTCCTTATTTCAGTATTTTTGGATTTTCCAAAAGCCACAATTCTTTTGCTGTAATATATATCACAATGCATTCATGTCGGGAAGAGATAAAATCAAAACTTCTTTTTTTAATATTGTAAATATTGGTGGTTTGAATGTATTTTTAAATAAATTCAAATTGACAAGAGATGGACTGACAAACATAAATATATCTTTGTCTTTTTTTGCATGGTATTACAGTTACTTTGTCTGTAGTATTACTTCGTTAGGAAAACATTTGATCCCTATAGAAAGGTTGTACATTACCAGAGATGCTAGCGCAGAACGCTAGATAGAGATAAAGCACCTTCTTAGACGAGGCGGCCATCCTTAACATGACGAATGAATGCAGAAAAACCCGCACTCACAACACCACTTTAACCGGACACTTAACGGAATCAAGTCGCGCGTATGTGTTGTCTGTGGGAATCGATTTTACATTGCGCTTAGTTGAGACCGTGAGCACGCTACAGCACACCACAGAACTAAACCGGTTACCCGAGCTATGCTTGCGAGACTGTCTGACTGGCGATTGTCCGTTTTCAAGTTCACTGGGATTTATTAAATAAGAAAAAACGTTAAATACGAACAAGGCACGCTAAAATAAAACGTAACTAGCGCGCATGCACGCACCAGTGACATGTGTATGAATGTTAAATATGTCTTTTGAGGCTAATCGAAATGTGCCCTTATTTCAAGCAAAAGAAGCTGTAACAGTACTCTTACAATAATAAATAACTAAATAAATAATTTGGCTACCATGAGTACTTTATTTTATACTTATCTCAGGTCGCGCAGTTCTGACAAAGTAATTCATGTACCATACAATAAATTTTATAACAACAAGTTTAATATTTAAAAGGTGCAAAGCAAACAACAAAAAAAGCAATAGATAAAAATAAATATTTGGGGCGCCTTTTGACTGTGAATATGTATACTAATGAAAACAAAATGCGTAATGGACTAATAATTAATGGAGTTTGTGGACTTAGCTCTCCGCTCGTTCCAATTTTCTAATCCGCCGCGGCTACCAGATACGACGGGGAGTTGGGGTTTAATACAGCCAACCTGCCTTCTTCGTATACTGGTCTTCTCTCTTTTTATTGGTCCGATCCACGAACAGATATCGTAATAATGTATTACGGGGTCGATAACCACTTTTACTTAAATAAGTTGAGTAAATTAATATTACTTGACTCTCTAAACGTAATTACACCCCCAGCCAGGTCAAGAACTGTCGCTTGACTGACTTTTCTTTTTCATTTATTTTTCCCAATGTCAAAATTGACATATAGCCTCCTGCGAATTATCCCACTCAGTAATATCACCTGACTCTTAATTTAATTTAGTTAGACGTATTGTCAAACTGACGTAAGGTCAAAAGTGACGTTCCGCCTGACAGCTCGTGTCCCTCATAGGCTTCCCCGCCCCTCTTCTCCCGTTCTTAGTCCAGTCCACACAACTCCTTTTTACAATAATAAAGGATAATTTAATCCCATCAACTTAAACTTTCCAAAACTGCACGAACATTACTTTCTCTTCTATTTAAATAAAAAAATATTTTAAATTTTACCGTTCCATTACAAAGCACAATACGTGTAAATAATAATAGTGAATATCTTTAAATATGGGCGGGAGATATTCGATAAAAAACGTAATCGATAATAAGTCAGTTAATATAACCTACAAATATCTGATAAACTATTGTCAACCTTTTCAAACAAGAAACCGACTACACAGATGTGTCTTTGAAGTTAATGCATGTTTAAAAGCAATTGTCCATGAAGAGGGTGGGAGGGATAAAAATGCGCCTCAACACGCTCCTAACGCAACTCGGAACTTCGGACTGGATATGCTGCTGTCATTGCACAGTAATACATTAAAATCTGCATTCAAAGTGAGGCATTCCCGTATCTATATATAGTGCAATGCGTCAAATGCGACATTTGATTAACGCCAATGTCAAAATGTGACAGCCGCATATATGACTTTAAATTTCTTTAGTATTGTTAGTACGGTTCGATGTGCTATATTAGATTGACCTTACTGGGCATCTTTTGAAAAATAATACGATAAGAGAAATTTAATAGATTAGAAGTGCAGTGTCCTTCCATGCCGACTGAGAGGTAGATATAAGCATTTAACTTAACAATTTAGTAAGCAATCAATCAATACCCATTAATAATCCTAAATCAAAAAGGAAATGTCCAGGGTCGCGTATGCTGCAGATATAACTGATAAAAATAAAGAATTAACAAAAGGTCGTAACAGTAGATATACATAAGAAAATGTGACAGTTAAGAATCATTATTGCAAGCAGGTAAATAATTCGTAAAGTAAACTTTGGTTGGTTGTTGTTTGGGTGATTCCCTGCTCTGTTTTCATACGACTTATAACTTTATTGATTCAATAGAACTATTTAATGCACACACAATGATATGATAATGATAACTTTGACATATGAAAAATTTACTTGTTCTTACATATATATATAAAACAAAAACATCTCAAGCTCCTTGTGAGCTATAAACATATATACAACTAAACTACATAAACAGTTGTACTTCAGTTTAGTTAATTTCTTTAATTTATGATGTATTTATTCACTTGTCCTCTACCATTTACTCTTTGCAAATAATAGTAATTACATTTGTTGTAAACGTAATGTACGTTTTCTTTTTGAAACACGCAAATGATAAAAAAATATAGGGTGGTAGTGTATTTTAATCTTAGATCATATATATTACATGGATACCGCTATCACCATATCAGATTATATACGTTACTGTTTCCAACAAGTACAAGTACTTTCTTGCTTATGAACATTATATATAGCTATCCCTTATCTGACTACACGTGGAAACGGAAATGCATGCGGATTTCGTGCGATTTACAATGGGACGTATGCGATTTCACAATTTATTAAACAGGCATTAGACAGCGTGTCATTAGACTTAGGTTAGACTTCTGTCAATTTGTGGTCAATGTCAACTACTGTTGTCTATAAATCCGTATGAGCGAGCTATTTTATCTATTCTGTGTTGCCAGAGAATTGTTTTATTGTTACATATTTATGTTTTGCTGCTGTTTCTGTTTCAATATTTTGTTTGTTGGTTTTGTTTTTAATTATTTGTTATACCTACTTCGTTTTTACTTGAAGAACTTCTTTAAACAAACAATGGGTACAAAGTGTATCACATGTGGTGCTTTGCAAAAGGCAGGTGGTGCATTATCTTTTCACTGGTTAGTATATTACTATATATCTTGTACCAGAAAACTTGGTTTTATAATATTTAATAGAATTTGTTGAAATGTGATGACATTCATTTTGGGTTAATATTTTAGGTTTCCGCAAAACGAAGACCAAAGCTTTATCTGGCTAAACTGCAGCAACATCACCGCAAATAATGTAAACCTAAAATCTATTGTTTGTTCACTTCATTTTAAAGATGACAATTATGATAATACTTATTGCACAATGTGTGTTATGCCATTGATGGTAACATCGCGAAGTAATCACGTCTATCAATATGTATGAGCGAGCTATTTTATGTTGACATTTAAAAATCAGGTTATGCGTCAGAGCTGGTATTATGTCTGTGTCAAATTTAATTCAAATTTCGCGCGCTTCTCACGCCGTGGTCCACGCGTGGTCAGATGCGAATAAGAAAATACGAATAATGCTGATTCTTTTTTATGTCTGTTATATGTTGGAAACATAGTTGGGAAACATAGCGGTATCCATGTAATATATATGATCTAAGATTTTGATGTTTGTACGTGGCATGTAATGTGTTTTAGGGATTGTAGCACTCCACCGTTTGTCACTATCTCAAAGATTCGTAAATTTGAATCAGGAATCAGACATTAACGGAAGTGTAGACGATAGATTTGCTTTGTTGTTCCTGAAATGAAATTAATATCGCTGTTGATATAAAAATCAATACTGCCAACTGTACCTACGGGTAGAGCAGACGTAACCTCATGTACAAAAAAAAAATTGTTATCTCTTTTTGTTTTGGAGTTACTATTGTAGCACCTTGTTTTGAGTTGGAAGTACATTAACCCTAAAGAAATTTCAATTCCACATGTAGAACTAATCAAACACAATTATTTCCTATTACATACATGTCAATACTTTAACATCATTGTTTAGATAGCTTTTATCTGCGAAAACATTCTAATTTCACCTCACTGTCGCTGTAAATGCATTCATTCCCTATAGAAAGACTTCTATCAATTTTAATGATGTAGTTAAATGTGCACTTCCAGCAGTTCATACTCATAGAAGCGCTTGCAAATTTAATTTAAATTTCTGTAAATATTTACTCTTTCTCAATGTTCAACCATCAATCAAAGTCGTTAATTTTAAGAAGAAACCGTTTGTTTTTCCTTCACTATATCGCTTACCTTTTACAACCCGATATTTTATACGTGGGATATACACCACATCTACTTCCGCGTGCTATGGATTTTTTTTTAATTTTTACGCCCCCATTAAACTTTCTTTTATTAAATAATATTTTAACACCATTTTCAAGTAGGCGACCTCTTTGTTTTGGAACACTGAGTTTTAATTTACCATTTAATATCCATTGATTTAATTAAATTTGTATTAGTTGCAGATTCAAAATATCAATATATTTTATTACTACAATTAAATATACTATTACAAACTAAACAGTAGTATTAATTTTATTTACTTTCTCCGTATTTTAATTATATACGGCTTAGATCATATACAGAATGCAGCGTCTAAACCGTGGGTTAGCGGAATATTGGGAAACATTACTAGTCGAATGCTGAAAGTTTGTATTCGGGTGTTTTTGGTACCGATCTTTCAAATATAAATATTGGCAGCACTGAACAATTTCCGGTTACACCGGAAATGAACATCAACTTGCTTATTTTAAATGGAACTCAATACTGAATACTCAAAACTAAAATAATATATAGGCTATATTATTTCATTTTATGACGGCACATGTTACAAATGAGTTTTGTTAAGGTTTCCCTATACCTATCTTTGACAGTTTGTGATAAAAATGAATTTTTAAAGAATTTTGACGTTTTATTGACAACGAAATGAAAAATGAATAACAGAGAAACTACTTCAGTTAGGAGGTTGAAATTTAATAGTTATGTAGTCAGTACGTAGTAGTATTGTACAATGTTAACAAAATCGTCAAATTAATAATACCGGGTGACACAAAATGTTAGTGACATACTAACTAATAAGGCGCAATAACTCACTTATTTTAAATGAAACAGCCGGTATATTGTTAGCGCATATGATTTGCTTAATTATTATCTATAAGAGTTAATTAGCACTCCCTATGTCTATCTCTAATAGTTTATGAGTTATTTGACGTTTTTTGTAATGGAAATAAATCAATTAAGCGATCAAAGGAAAAATATATTTAAAAAAAACGTAACAAATAAACAACAAAATTTTATAAAATGTGTTCAAAATTTCCACTGACCGCTTCTAAACATTTATAAACTCTTTTTAAATAGTTCCACAGCCTTCTTAAGAACGTCAACAACAAGATAAAAAAGAATATCAAATCTAATGTAAAGACAAAATTCAAACGTCAAAATTATTTAAAAATCCGTTTTTCTAATAAACTGTCAAAGGTAGGTATAGGGAAACCTTAACAGAACTCATTTGGAACAGGTGCCGTCATAAAATGAAATAATGTACAGGGTGTTCCATTTAAAATAAGCAAGTTGACATTCGTTTCCGGTATAACCGGAAATTGTTCAGTGTTGCCAATATTTTTATTTGAAAGATCGGTACCAAGAACACCCAAAGACAAACTATTAGCATTCAACTAGTAATGGTTCTCAATATTGCGTTAACCGACGGTTTAGACGCCGCACCCTGTATATGGCATGGATAGCGCTATCATCATATCAGACTATGTACATTACTGTTTCCAACATGTACAACCTACGATTTTCAAGCTAGTACTTTCTTGCTTATGAACATTACATGTAGCTATCCCTTATCTGACCACCCGTGTAACCGGAAACGGAAACAAATGTGCAACTCGGGCGACGAATGGGACGTATGAGATTTCACAAATGATTAGACTGATTGTCATTACTGTCAATGTCAGCTGTTGTCTATAAATGCCAATGGGTCAGCTATTAATCTCTTCTGTGTTGTGAGACTATTGTGTTTTATTGTTATTTATGTTTTACGGTTATACTGTTTCTGTTTCAGTATTTTATTGGTTGACATTTTAAAATTATTTATTGCTATATTTATTTTTTACTTTGAAACACCTTAAATGAACAATGAGTAGAAAGTGTAACGTATATGGTGGCCCACAGAAAGCAGGTGGTTAAGAAAACTTGGATTTATATGTTTAGTAGAAGTTGTAGAAATGTCATGTTTACAGACATTCACTTTGGGTTAATATTTTACGTTTCCACGAAACGAAGTCTAGATGTAAAACGAAAATCCATTGTGTGCTCACATCATTTTAAAGATGATGATTACGACGAAACGTATTGGCCCAAAGAAGTTTTGCATTCTTTTGCCATACCAAGTCTAGAAACTTATAAAATGCAAACTGGAGTATCACGGGGTACACCATTTTGCCTGTATTAAAGATTATTTGTAATGATTTCATATGTGCCTAGTTGCTGGTACGGATGATTATAACGACAAGAATATATGCCTACACTATGAATTGGCAACATCTTCAACATCAAATGAATTCTCTTCTCTGAACACACCATCAACATCGAAGAAATTGTTTCTTCGTAAAACACCTTACCAGTCACTTAACACATAACTGGTTACACTAAATAAATTTATTTCTGGTGAAATACATGACTAATGAAAAATTGTAAGTACCAGGAACTAGGTATAATAGAAATTAACATCCCAACAAGCACCAAAGTAACTGAAACCGAGACTGGAAGTCTATTTGAAGTATTTGAAGTAGCTTAGACGTAATCGCGACTATAAATATGACTTTCTTGTATAAATTACTTTAATTACCAAATTTAAAGTCTCCGAAACGTAGTTTCTACCACAATTTGTTACTCAGTAGTAAGATAACCTTAAAGTCAATTCACTGGTATTGGCGACGTCACGTTTAATAATAAAATAACTTTGAAGTTTCTATGACTTTGTGGTAAATTACGATAGTCATATCTACCAATTCATATTACCAAGGTACGATCATAAAGTAATAATTCCTTTGAAGTAAATTTTGAAGTTTTTATTATGTTCTAAAGACTTAAAATTTTCCTTAAAAGTCCGCGACTTATAAGTAATACAAGCTATAAGTAAAAGTGCCAAACACATACCCACACCCCACCCGATTGTGTCCGTGAATAGAAAAATGCTATTCCCAGACACAATTCAATGCCTAATGTACAATTAATATTTTTTAACTTATCTCCAACGCTATTTGTAATACATTTTATTGGTTTGGCAGCTGGTTGAAAACATGCCCGTTACATTTGTGATTTAAGTGAAGAATATTTTCCATCTCCTAAGTACGAAAGAAGAAACTTTCATTGCATCAAAGACATTCCCAACTACCACAATAGGTATCTGGGAACGTAATTACGACTATTAAAATGACTTTGAAGTATCTCGCGACATAACAT